>VZDJ01007749.1:50608114-50653788 GCA_008694505.1 Cyanoderma ruficeps
TTTTTTTTTTTCTTTTTGTTTTTTCAACTGTGGCAATTGCTGACAGATCAGAGGAGCAATTTTTCTAACACTGCGATGCTTTTGGCAGAGTACAGTGTGGACAGTATGCCTATTCTTAGAAATTATTATCCTACTAATCATTGCTAAGTACTTTAAAACAATGTATTATGTGCTAAATACAGGCAGGGAGCTCAGTGGTGCCCAGAAAGGGAGGAATATACAGATTGTATCCTGGAGTTTATGGTCTAAAACATTATTGTTGCTAGACGCAAAGCAATTGGAAAGATGAAAGGCTTGCAGGCTTCACTCCACAATATCAAATTACTGCAGCTCAAAGCACCACAGCAGCCCACTGAAACCAGTAAGAGTCTTTCTGTTCAGTCCATTTTCCTGGGATGGGACCCAGGGAAGGGCTGAAGAGATGATGATTCTGAGGCCACTGCTCACCTGGGCGGCCACCTGCCTCCTCTCATGGCTCCTTGCTTCTCACAGCTCCAGCTCTGCAACAGTGGTGCAGAGAACCAGAGAAGCTCTGCCCTGTGCTGGTGAGGGTTTGGGAATTTTGCTGTCTGGGGAAAGAATGTTGTTATGTCTGATGTTTAATGCAGGGCTGGCACTGGGAGGCTGCAGGGAGATTTGTTTACTTGACAGACTCTGCAAGGTTGACTTTCTAAGGGTAAAAACCTACATTCCTATGTGGAAAGACTTCCATAGGAATGCATCAACCGGTTGCTCAGAGCCAACAGGGCCACTCAGGTGTGCCTGATTGTGTTCTCTGCTTCAGCTCAACAACAGCACACAACTGCTAGTTTTGATCTCTCCCTGCAAGAGACTCCCGAGGGCACATTTTTCTGCAGTATGGCCGGTTCCTGTCTTTCAGAATTCTATTGCTGATGTTTGAACCTTCATGGAATCAAGAATGCCTTCATGATTAGCATTATTTTTATATTACATGAAAGCAAGTTCTTGTTCTTCTTGTGGCATGATAACGGTTAAATTATGTCTTAAAGTGAAGAAATGTTTGCAGAGATTGCTGATGACTCAGTTGGTTTCTAGGGCAAACCATTGTTTTAAGAGCAGCCTGTGCTTGTTCAGTAGACACCCTCAATGCCATCAAACATAACTAACAACACTGACCAAAAAAGGTATTTGTCTTGAATTTGGGAAAGCATAAATATTTAAGTCAAAGCAGAAACATAGCTGCTGCCTCAAAAGGCCGGTGGAAAAATAGCAAGAACAATCCTATCTGGAATCGGGACTTTATAAAACATCTTTAATGCAATAAATATCCACCCTGTTTGTTGAAATGAACTACATGTGCTGTGTCTGTACTAAGGCCAGCAAGGAGAGCTGCTATTAATGGTTATTTCCATGTAATAAAATTGTATGCAGTTCTGTATATTTTTAGATGTGTGAAAATGTTTTGCATGTAGACACATACACAAAGATTAACACATACAGACAAAATCCTGTGAAAAACATAATGTGTTTTATATTGTATGTGTTTGCTCTACACTAAATATTTTCAGTTGTATTTGTGCTCCTGATGCTTAAATGAAAAATTGATATTGAAGGATTTTAACAGTTTATCTCAGATTCGTCTCCTCAAATTTCCTGAAACACTTAAAATTGCAACTGTAATCTCTTGCTTCCTATGCTAAATTTATTTTGGACCACAAGCTAATGGAAATAAAACTGATTTAAGTCAAAGATTGTAAGGATTTTGTCATATCTAAACAATATAAAGAAGTTGAAGTCTCAAGAATTTAGTTTGACACAGCATGTAACTATTTGTTATTGGCACCCCTCTCATTAAGAGCAAATAATTTTATTAATTTGTTTAAGAATTTCAAGCTGCTAAATCTTTCAAAATGAAACCTGCTACTAACAACATGTCCCAGAAAGTCAACAAAGTAAAACAAACTTTGTAGTTTTTCATATCTGATACTACTGAAGATCAGATATCTAATGTTATTCATGCACAAAGTACAGTGGATGGTGAAGTCCCAGATCCCTTAAAAAATAATTAAAACTTCAATATGCCTTTGAGAAGATGTACAGCTCCCATCTATCATTTGACTTTTATTCCTTCCTTTCAAGAATAAAAGTAGCAACTTTGCTGCTTGCTTGTCATCTTTAAGTGACCTGACTCCAAAGTGCTGCTGTTTTCTGCTTTTTCACAGGACACAATCTCTAAGCTTTTCCTGTCCTTTTTATTGATTACCTATCAGATTTATTGCAAGGTTGTATCTGTCCCATGTTTTGGGGGCATTTTCTGTTAGGTGGGTTTTACTGTAGTGGAACAAGCTGGGCAGAAGGACACAGCTCAAGAGACAGATGAAGCAGTGATGGGTTCATTAGATCCTCTGGGGCATGGGGACTCTCAAAAAGTAAGTGCTCCATTTTAATTTTTTTTTAATAGGGTAATATTGGCTTAAGAGCTTTAGTATTTTACTTAGATTTAAATCAGACATTTCCCTTTCTGTAAGTGGTCCAAAGTGCATGTTCAATTCAAAAGCAAAGTCTTTTGATGTCAAGGAGTCCTGAGTTAGCTTTAATAATGCATGTAGTGAGAATTTGATAATTTTTTTCCCCCAAGACATGAAAATTATAACAAGATAAAAAAAGATAATACTCTAATAAGTTGTGATGTCAAAAGCACCTCTTTTTGGTCTAGTTATGTCCCATTGAACTTTCTCCTCATTTAAATCCAGAGCAAAATTAAACCCATTTTTGGCTGGATATACAGAAGCATACCATGCTGAAACTGCTGAGAAATTTAGGCAGGAAAATTGAATTATAATCAGGTTGGAATTTGGACATTTGTTTAGACTAGCATTTTTGCTTATCACAGGTACCACTCACTTCCCAGTTCCTTTACTTCATGATTAACTTCTTGGATTGAGCTTTTGACCTAGAAATCATAATTCCACTGCTTTTAATGGTCTGCATCTCAACACTTTAAGTTCGAGGTACATAGCTCACAGTAAAGATAAGCAGATGGTAAAAACATTGTTTGAATACTGTTAGTTATCTCTAGCAAATTTCCATAGAGAGTCGCATGATGCTGTTCTTTCTTAATTTTTGAACCAGGTCAAACTCACACAAAATTGAATAAAGTGTAATGCATGGGTTGAACAATAATAAGGCAGTAGTTGTGAAAAAAGCATAAAAATTCAAAAACTAAGGTCCCAGCTGAAGGTAATTTTTTTCTCTAATTAGCATGTATTGCTGATATATTTTATGGCTGACATATTGAGTTTTTTCAGGCTCCAATGTCCAAATCAGTAGCTGGAATGGAGACTGAGTCCACACCAGGAAGTGATGCTAGGAGGGTGGGTGTGCCTGCTTACAAAGCCACAGATGCCTTGAAGTAATAAGGAAGGACTGGAAATTGTACAGACATACAACAATTCATTTCTGTTCCTTAGTGTTTATTATAGAAATGTTCAAGCTGGAGACTTGGCACGCTCTCTGTTAACAATATAACAACTTCCACTATTGTTTTACAACAGTAAATACTTCTGATTGTAAAAAGACGTATTTTACCAAGAGATTTCATGCGGTATGACCCCATGCACTGCAGTATTTCTTAAGAGAAGCATCACACACATCCTGGCAGTTACTGCAACAGTTGTTCATCTCCATGAAAAACATTCAGGTTAGGTGACTGAAAGGGAGAAACCACCTGGTTTTTTTAGAAGAGCCATATGGTTCATTTTGATTTAAGGAACAAAACTAGAAACCGTGGTTCCTCTCATTTTATTAACAATCTGATTTCTGACCCTATAATAAAAATTAGTTATGCCATTCTAGGTTAGCAAAATTGACTTCCTTCTTTTGGACATATTCTGACGTTGGACTTGCCATCTCATTTGTAGAACAGAAGACATTATTTAAAATCTTCTCAGAGAATGCAGCAAATGTGGGCAGAAAAGAGGGAAGAGGTGGAAAAGAGAAAGGGAGGGTAAACAAACACTATTTTCTAAATACTTTTCAAAAGGTTCTGTGATGCAGATGTGGGTTAAATTGAAAGTGGTCTTCATTTTAACATGTGGTTGAGGTTGAAAGTGGATTTTCATACATGGGACTGTGTTTCTCTCTGTCATCATATTAGCATTTATTGATTTTAATTTACTTCTCCTTTCCAGAGCTGGTGGAGCTTTCCAGAATTTTCTCTTGCCTGATTGCCTATTCATGCATGGCCTGCTGCTCCCTTTTGTTTTACAATGTGCTCTTAGAAAAGAATTATTAAATGCAGCACTGCACATCTTTTCTTATCTTCCTTCTAGAAATAAATATGTCCAAAAGCTTGGCAACAATAGTCCAAGGATAAATCTCCTTGTTTGACAGGACTTTGCAGTAGTAGCTGCTTTCTACTGGCCAGCTTGATAGAACCATTAATAGGCAAATCCCATATGCTACCAAGAATCCAGGAAAAGTTTTTCATCAGAAATGGTGCAGATTGCATTTCATTGAAAAATATCTTTGTCTTTAATGAAATAGGGACAATATTGCGAACAACTGGTGTTCCAATTTCTAATAAAAAATTGTCTTGGGGATTGAAATCAGAGATAAATATGTAGGTGTTTGTATTAACCAGCTTCTTGCAACATAACAGACTTGCCACAAACAACTCAGTAGATCCAGGGAACCTGTGTCATGAAAATAATAACTCCATTCTAAAATAGCAGATATCACATCTTCATCACATAAATGTCAAAATATTTGAACTAAGAAAATGTAAATATTAATGAATTAAACTGACCTGCCAAGTTGCTGTTGGGGAGTGTCCCAAGTAGGAAGATGGTGAGTTTCACCAAAGAAAAAAGGCTTGAATGAAGGACTTTGTTCATTTGTTTTTGTTGTTTTTTTGAGGGGTTTTAAAAATTTGTTTGTCCAAAATTGAAGTTTTGGGCTGCGTATAATCAATTTCTGGTCATATTTCATTGCACTAAAGTACTAGGAAAATTTCTGTCAGTATTAAGATTATCCTGCAGAATTTATACCCATGAAAATTTATCCTTAAAGAACAAATTTTGATTAATTGCTTTCAATTAGCTTCCTGTGTAGGTGCCGTTATAGGAAATATGTGTCTAATTTTGAATGGGGTAGCTATTGCACACACTTTACATGACTTACCCCAGTACAGATTAACTTTCTGTGTAGACAAAAGTATACTTTCTAATTTATAATGCTTAAAAGTAAACTTAATGTAAAAACCATGGTGTTTGAAAGGGGTAGAAATACCCACCACAAGAGATGGAGTTGGAAGAAAGAGAAAATATTTGATGTGCACATGATCTTCAGCTCTCAGATGCTGAAAGCTTTCCTATATTTGCTTTCCCTACAAACTTTATAGTGCTTTTTGCCTTAAAATGACAAAACCACTGCTATGTATAAACTCATTTCTTCTCTTCAAAATGAAAAAGATAACCTCATGTTAGAAGACAATGGTGTTCGTTAAATGGCATTTGTCTTATTTTGCTTGTAAATTGTATTTAATTTCTATGCAACAACCTTATATCTTTTTATAGGCTAAGAAAACTGATTGTGCTTAAAAATGTGCTTTTCTATGATTTGAAGACTCTGATGTTTAGCCTTTGACAGTTTCTGAATGTGTTACTTACCGTTGTCTGTTATTTTTCCTTTTACTGTGCCTTACAAGAGCCATGACAAAGTAATGATTCAGAGCAGGGGATATAGACCAGATTTAAATACTTAGCATTTTACTTCAGGCATCTGGCTCATCCAGTCATATTAAATATAATCAAGAAATTCTTGAAATAGTTTAAAGTTTATATTTCAGGGGAAAGGCAAAATAAAAATTCTTTTGAAAATAAAACCAAACCAACATTGCCCATATCTGGACACTATGCCTCCTCCCTGCTTCTTGCTTTTCCTGCTGCAGAAAGAAATCTATGTGGGGTCATCTTAGAAAGGTTCCTGTCCTTTCAGTATGACATTGGCCCATGGATCAGGATACTATTATGAACTTTATTTGTATTTCTGCAGGCATTAAAAAGTACTGATCTGGCAAAAAGTTCAGCAGCAACTTTTATATATCACAACATTCACAATCCAATTTTACTTTTAGGACATAATTCCTTTCTGTGCTTATTTAGACAATTTAGAGTCATTTTGTTCTGCTGGGTTTTGTTTGTTTAAATTACCAAGCAGATGTTGGTATTCATGAGATATAATTGTAAAACTTCAGGGTAGAAGAATAAGAGAATAGGTGTTGAGGATTAATAGCACTTCAGGTGGCCTATTGAGAGTCACCAGTGTAATTATCTGTGTTCTGGCAGCACAGCTGTTGTCATGGCCCCAGGGCTATACAGCATCCATCTGTCCTTGGGCAGAGTTCCTGTGGAAAGTGGGGGCTTTTGAGGGGGTGGAATGTGATATAATATCTGCCTGACTTCAGCTCCAGGTGCCAATGCTCAAACATTGTTCCTAAGTGAGTAGCACTTATAAAGTGATCTGAATAAATAGTTATGTTCCAACCAAGTGGGAGGTCAGTTGATGGACATCATGCTGCTTCTGAGAAACCACTGTGTGCCAGCAGTCGACACCAGAAAGTGATGATTTTCTTGTCTCATTTGGTGGAGAACTGGCCACACTCCACTCTGCTGGGAACCTGCTCCTTGGGAAGCAGCAATGAATATTAAATGATTTGGCGTTTAAAGAAGTTGAAAGGAAAATACTCTGCAGGTCATAGATGCTTGTACTCCGTCACTGCAGCTCGGATCTGGATCAAAATGCTTACAGTCAGTTTCTAATTGAAAGAAAAACATTGGAACTGGAAGGTGTCTCTCTTCTGCAGAAATCAAGGTTTGGTTGCAAAACAAATATTTATTTCACTTTCAGATTTGTGATTTTAAATGCCCTGGAAATAACATTCTTAATACTCTATCCTGTCCTGGAAAGAATAAACACAGAACAGGAGTCTCTTGGGAATACTGACCTGCCAAGGGATTTAAATGGATTTATGCAGCATTATTTAACAGCTACTGCCTGGAATATTGTTAGGAGCCATAGATCATGATTGCAACACTAAAAACCCTGGAATGGAAACAAAATTTCAGTTTTGTTTTCCTCCAGTCTGCAATTGCTTTTTTCAGTCAGTGCTGTTTTTTGACAACTCTGTGTAAGCAATGCAAATATTTTGCCTGTGTAGCTCAGAAGCATCATATTATGTTCAAGCTTTATCCGGAACACAGCTTTTAGAGATAAGGAACGTCCAACCTTCCCCCTCCCTCCCTGTCACCATTACTGGAAGATAGCCCTAATAGCTTTGTACCTTAATATTAGAACTGGAAAGGACTTACTCCACCCACCAAAACATGACAAAGACAGGATATATCTTTAGTACATCTAGATAATTCAGTTCTGTTTTAAATTGTCAAATGAAAAGGATTCATGTGTATGCCCTGGGAGACTGTATCCCAGTTTAACAAGACTGTTTTTATTCTGATTGCAATTCTGTGTTTTCCACATTTGGAAATGAGCACGAATGACCATTGTGATCTTTTAATCATATTTTTGCCCTAATACTGCCCGGAGAACTTTCTGAATTAATTTCTGTTTTAGTCAAACTGCTTTCAAGAGACAGAGTCCCAACTGCTAACTTGGTGAAGCATTTCAGTTTATTGTTTTTCTTTTAAATGTATGTTTGGCTTCACTTTCTAGCTACATTGCGCCACTAGAAACAGATGTCTGCATTTTTTTTGTCTTTTGTTCCACATTCTTTGTTTCCTTGTAAAAGAAATTGCAAATTAGAAATTGCAAATTAGCCACTATACTTGCATTAGAGATTTTTGGGTAAATCTTTGCAACCTATACCCACAAAGCCTGCTCTTTTGAAGTTTTTAAAGTAATTTATTTCTGCCTTTCTACTCCTATTACTGGACTGACTCCTCTGAGCTCTAATGGTGACAGGGAGATGTAAATCTCTGAGGAAACTTAAACCCATGGAGTTGCCATATCAAAACAGATCACTGTTGGACCAGGTTCCAGGCTCACCTAGTACAGAGGAATGATTATTACTTCCTGTGCCATGAAATTTTGGAGGTTTAATATGAATTAATTTTTAAACTCTTTTTAGATTTTTTTCATATCTCATGGTATGGAGGAAAATGAAGATTAAGGGGCATGTTTAGACTAATGTTTAGACTGACTGCCAAGTGGAATTCAAGAATTAAATCCCCAGAAAGTTGCAAATAGACAAAGTTTTGCCATCCATTCATTCCCAGTAACTTTCTGAGCAAGAGCATAGATTCTTCTGCTAGAAGTTTCCTTCTGCAGAAAATCTCCAAAAATCTGCGCTGAAATTAAAACTAAGTTCCTGGGGGTATAAAGAGATTGCTGGAACATGGTTCCCCACAGAAACTGTGGAGTCTCTTCCATCTTTGCAGATGTTTCAAACCTGACCAGAGATGGCATTGAGCAACCTTCTGTAGCTTTGAGGCTGGTCCTCCTTTGTGTGCAGACCTCACTTCTGATTCTGCAGTTCTGCTTTTTCATTTTTTTATCAATGATTTCTAGACCAAAATCTGCTAAGTTTCTAGTTTCATTGTCTTCAGATACTGCAGTCACACAGTACTGACAACCTCGAGAACTGAAGCATATGAAGTGCTTACAGTGTCTCATCAGATTTCTGCATCATATGTGGGAGATTGAACACAATTTTTTCCTGGGAGTTCTTGGTTCTGGGCAAAATCTTCAGTAAGCACAACCTTTAGGTTTTTAAATTGGCATATAATGGTAAAATGACATAAATTCAGGAATGAGTGAAAGGTTATACATGACATGCTGCTATATGTTATTCCCAGATTGAAAAGAGAGAGTCTGGTGAATGTGTTTGGTGATCTGTTACCATGGTTAACAGGGATGTCAAAAACGGTGAGAGGTCTCACAGACATTTTAAAAGCAGAAATGCTTTCCTGACCTTCTGTTATGAGAAAGTACAAAGAAATACAAAGTTTGTGGTAACATTAAAGAGATTTTGTTTCAATTTCCCAAATTTAGAAGTAAAATAGGGAAGAACTGCAGTTCATTAAATGAATTCATAGGGTTTGTGGGTCAGTCATTACCTTGGGTAGATCTGAGTCACTCAGGACCAATGCAAAATGCTCTAGAAGTTTACTTCAGTCAGGTTCTCATAGCTCTAGGAGGACAGAGAGCTCAGGACCTCTCTAGTAATGCCCAATTAGGAAGTAAAAAACTTTGGAAAGTGACTGTTAAAAGACAAAATCACTGTGTTTCCACACCCACAGTTCTGAATTGTCTATGCTTTATATTTAAATTCTGCAAGGTTGCAAAAACTTTACTTGGTTGTTTTTGGTTTTTTTTTCCACTTTGGATCTTCCCATTTCTTCAGTCGGTCTGCTCACCTGCTTCGGTGGCCTTCATGAAACTGCAAAGCTCTTTCTAAAGCAAATGGAATAGTCATTAACTAAAAACTGATGTAAAAACCTGTTTGGTACTTATTGCTAAAAGAAGATGTATATAATGAAGTGTGTGAAAGAAAGTAATCTATGCCAACAAAACTGTCTGATGGTGGACTCTATGTTTCTTTTCAGGCTGCCATAAGGATGTTCAGGACCCTGGGTGCAGGAAATCAAGTTTTGGAACATTAACTTACTTAGTAGTTGTTTTGTGATAGTGGACCAATATTTGTTTATTGACTGGGACTGGAATTAGAGGTAAGATTTCCATTTCTTAACTTGTCATGGGGCATCTAGGAAAGACAGAAGAAAAATATCTCTACTATCATCACAGCAAAATAAAGTTGAAGGTGTACTCCTTAGTGTTAGTCTTTTGAAAATAGGAATTGATTTTAAACTCCCCTTTAGACCTTCTCGAATCCTAGGAGAGAAAGAGAAATTACCTCCCAGTAGAAGTAATTGCATAGGAAATAGATCCTTGAGAAAAGGTTGCTTGCTCAGCTTTAAAATAAATTTTTTGTTTTGTTTCACTGAGGAATGGCTGATCTGTTCCTCCCTCTTTCCCCAGGGACATAACTTGTGCTGAACTGCAGAAAATATTTTTTATTTCTAAATTTCTAAAGAACCTTTCTAAAGCCCTCTGCAGGATGAAGGGCAGAACTACTAATCTGATTTCTGTGGGAGGAGTACTGTACTTTCCGAGGAACCTTGATGAAATCAATAGGGATTTTCACATATTTCTGCACTTCTGCAGAAGTATCAACTACTGTGTAGGAAGTATGTACCACAGGGATATCTACAGCTACATCTACAGAAACATGAATTAAAAGCTTATGCATTTAAGTTTATGCATATAATGTAGTAATGGAAAGTAACCTCTTCTGTGGGGAGACTGATGACCATTGGGATCGAGAGAGAAAGGTAAAAATCAATACACTCTTTATCTAAGAATAATGCAGACATTGATGTTTTCAATCTCTTACTAAATTATCTGTGTAATTTAACCAAATTACTCTTTTGTGGCTGCCTGTACTTGACAGAAGCATGTTTTTGAGGTTAGTAGACCATTCTACATGAGATAAGCAATGTAGCATGCAGTTTGCTCTGGGAAAAGGCCCCACTGGCTTTCCTCATCTGACAATAAATTCTTAAGAGTAATGTCAATGACTCTATATCTGCTGCTCCCTAAAAATCCACCTATTTTGTCTTAGAGTGTGGGTTCAATTCTGCGACTGAGCCCCATTTGTTTCAGGCACCAATATTGGACAAACCTTGCAGGCTAGAAGCTGACTTTTTATAGAGGCTGTTGCACACACAAACCTGCACCTCCCCAATTCTTCTGACAAACATCCCCAGATGTTGTTATTCAACATCTGCCAGTTACTTTGCCCAGGTTCCTTCCTAGCCTGGGAAGGGTCCATGAGTCCTTCCTATGGTCTGAGAGGTCATCAAGGGGGCCAGATGTAGGGCAAATGTTCTCCTGATGGCAAACAGGATGCAGAAAGATTTTTAAGACAGAGCCAATGTGGTATTTGAGTATTTTCTGGCTTCTCTTCATTCGCCATCCCACTGTGAGTTTGCACACATTTAAGTTTGCTGTCCTCATTCCTGACCTGTCAGGTTATTGCTTTTACCAATGACTGCTACAATTTTCATCACCCATCATTAGGCTGAAGTTCTAGAGTCAGCAACAATTGCACTGGGTTTTAATCAGTGTTGCTGAAAGTATTACAGCCTTTAAAAGCAAATATAGCCTATCCTATAAATATATATATGCATCATGTGGATATCCTAGGTGTCCTTTTAATATGCAAAAAATATTTGTTTCATATATATATATATATATAATTGCTAACCTTTAAATTAACTTCAGTATCACTACACTTATGAACAAGATTGGTTATTTTGATTTTTTTCTGCTTAATCTGGGAGTGTGTCCTTTAATAATACGACTTCACCCTTAATGACTGCAGTCATCCTAAACTCATGCCAGAAAAAACATTGTGCTGCAGTGCTCTATCATGTGTTACATTCATTATCTGACCAAAAGGCTGCACTCCTCCACACAATTACACTGAGACTGGGGAAAAAAATGTGTAAATGTGTGTACTTGTAATAGGAATGTGCTTTGAGGGTTAGATTTTTTTAAACAAAGACAGGCATTATCTCATTTTTTTTGCCCAATCTTGATCTCTTCTTAAAACAGATCAACATCTAGCAGAGAATATCCATGGCAGCTATCATAATAAATTCTCTCCTAAAACAGTGAGGCAGACTTCAAGGTCTGCTCTGAATCTGGATAAAAGCAGGAGACAACAACAGCCAACAATGGTAAAGTATAAAACAAATTAAAACTATACAGTAAAGGAAGTAATAATATCACAAATGGACTGCAAATGTTCAGTGCATTTTTAATTTAAATATAGAAAATAAATTAGAAAAGCACGTTTTGGCTTGTTTTTTATCCTGAACATTTGTAGCTGATTTCTATGTGTTGAGGTTGTTTTTTATTTAGTTGAATAGGATCTGTGTTCTCCTAGGGATGTCCAATGTCTTGGCAAGGACACAAAGGTCTGTAGGGCAGGAAAGCTGAGGAACTGGGACTGTGGGCTGATGTATGCACACATGCTGAAGAATGCAGTGACTGGAGACCATCTGTACAATGGGATGCCTTGGTGTTGTACAGATGAAGCAAAGACATCTCTCTAAGCTCAGCACCACGTGAATATGTTTTGAGCTCCAAGTGCAAGGAAGTCAGCAATAACGGAGTCAGAGAGCAGTTAGCGAATCCAAAGGCATATTTTTCTCTCTATCTGAACTTGATAGCTCTGTGCAAGCTGAATGAAGGTGTCTTTCATTATTTGCAATTGCCCTGAGTATTCAATTACTAGTCTGCAGGTCTGCAAAGCAGTTGCAATCAAACCTTTCAACCCTCTCATAGGAAGCCAACTATGTTCAAAGCTGAAACTGAATAAGCTCTCTTTGGCTAAGCTCTGTCCTGACTGATATCACACAGGTGCCACTAAGGTTTCTTGCAATGCACATTCAATGGAGGGGTTCAGTCCACCTCCCATAAAATACATTTGTGCTAGTAAGTCGCACAGTAACAAGGTGTTTCTGTTTATTGAATCTAGTTCTGCTTTTGACATAGAAGGGTTTGTTCACATGGATAGGGGTCTGCTGTGCTGGTTGGCCCAGGTGCCAAAGAAAGGTTCAAGGAAGGTTTGATTCACAAGTGTTAACATAAAAATAGACTCCAACTAAAAAAAAAAAAAAAAATTACCTTCCCATTTAGGACAAACCAGTTCTCATTCTGACCAGAATGATGTCAATATGGCCCAGGATCAGTTTGCATGTGTTTCATCATCTTTCACAGTTTACTGAGTATTCCCACAGTACAGTTTTTGGTGAAATATGGAATCTTATCACAAGTTGCAAATATCTGCTCAACATGCCCGCAGTCCTTTGGAGAATGAACAATTGTCTGACACCTCACAAAATCCAGCAGCAGACAGCATTTGGAGTTTCTGGGCATCCCCAGCAATGCAGGTCCATGGAGGAATAGATTCCTGCTCCAGTTTCCCTCTTTGTACACCCCAACAACTAAAAGATGTAATTTTAAGCTTGAGTGGCAGTTGTGTGACTTAGATGAGAACTGCATTAAAGTGTGCTGTGAATTTTTGGAAGTGTACTTCAAGATATGTTGGCATGTTGAGCTCTTGAATGAAAAGTGTGTTTTACTGCGTGCTCTGGGGGAGCCTCAGAGAAGAGCAGTCGATCTCAATTAATGTGAAAAGAATCTGGCCATGCGTATATTGAAAAAGGTTTGTATTCTGCCATCAAAGCGCTTCCCAGCTGGATGTTGTTAATAAATAATTGTCTGGTTTCACTTATTGCCATAAAGTTCAAAATCTTCATGTTTTATGGGTAGTCAAACAAAGTAAAGAGCACAAAGATTGGAAGATCTGAGTTACTATTCCTGGATATTGCAAGACATTTTTATACAACCTGATGATATGGGAGATAATTACTACAGTCATACACAAAAAGTTTAAGTTCTGCAACTGCTGCCTACACTACAGGAGCTTTTTAAAAATTTTTTCTTTAAGGGTGATTTTAGAAGTTGACACTTGCATCTTTATCAAATATTTCTTGGTGTCTCTTTTTTTAAAATTATTTCATAGTTATCTGTTAAACATTTTATTTAGGATACCATCATAGTCATGTAAACAAGCTATTATATTTTTATTTAGTTGATACTTGTGAAAACAAACTATTATATTTCACTTTGTTGCATTTTATTTAGTTGAAGGCTAATGGTACGTGGTACACCTAATCTGTGTTTCCTTTAACCAGAATAAAGTCCAGTCAGGAAAAGGGAAGTAATGTAATTAGCATTGGTTTGCTTCATTACATTTTACACATACAAACATACATGGCACTTATTTTCTAGAATCTGTTTGTTGTGAAAAATGTTTTCATCACAGTTAGAATATCCAAAGATGCCTAAAGGACTTGGATTCTCAAATCCTGTTTGCTTTTCTTCATTTGCTTCTGATCACTGGAGAGGTTTTCCAGTGGAGAAATGTCTGGGAAGCATTTAACAGAGGTCTCACCTCAGAAATGTTATGCTAATTTTCGTCTGCTCTGAGACTCCAGGAGTTCAGGACATGGAATGAATTTGCACGTGTTTAATTTTTCCACGGTTTTATTCTGAAAGTCTTGAGCAATTCCTCCTTGTTATGCTGGGACTTTCCTTCTGGGGAGCTGGCTTTCTAAAGGGGTATTTAAAAGCAGTCGTAAGAGTCATCCTGAATCCACATTTGCTCCTCAGTATCTAAGATGGCAATTAAAGACCAGTTTTATCAGCTGAAATCAGAACTCTGAATGGTTTTCATTTCAGAATTCATTTAAATCAGGTCCAGACTTGGGCATTTGAGCTATAAACCCTTCTTCATTTGCAACCTGACTGATCTTTTGAGCAGATGAAAAAGCCTTATGAAAGACAGGCCTCAGCTTAGCTAAATGGTCAAGCAAAATGCCTACCTTTATCTGCACTGTCATAGCTAAGGGTTTTGTGTCAACATGATAAAAGATCACTTTCTCTCTTCTGCACAGATACAGACTGGTTAGCAGGCTTGCCTCAGTAAGATTGGCTAGAACTTTCCAGTAAAAGCTGAGAGGATGGTAAGAATAACATTAAACAGCAGCAATTGTCCCCAACCCCGCCCATCACTTCCCCTCCCCTGCAAATCCTCCTGATGTTTTAAAAACCTGTGATGTAATTTCTGATGAAATATTGTTGTTTTCTGTAGCCTATAGGTGTAGGTCTTTCCACAGAGTTGTCTAGCCTAATCTAGACAATACATTTGAAGGCAGCGGGATGTAGTATCTGAATGTTGAAGGAGAGGGCCCTGCAAATGGGGTTCTGAGGACACAGGTGAAAGCAAAAAATGCGTCAAAGAATGGCAAGTAACGATATGAGGCCTAATTTATTAAAAATAAAGTGTAGGTTTTATGATCTCACTTATCACTGCATCACTCGCAGCATGTGCCCGAGAGTATTGTCCAAACACTTCTTGAACTCTGTCAGGCTTGGTGCTGTGACCACTCCCCTGGGTGATGACACTTTTTTCTAATATCCAACCTAAATCTCCCCTGACACAGCTTCAGGCCATTCCCTCTGGTCCTGTCACCAGTCACCACAGAGAAGAGCTCAGTGACTGCCCCACATGAGGAAGTAGTAACTGCAGTGAGATCTCCCCTCATTTTCCCAAGACTGAACAGACCAAGTGGCCTCAGCCCCTTCTCATACAGCTTCCCCTCAAGAATTGTTGCTGTCCATTTTTAAGTATTGTATCAATCCCTGGCAGGGAGAGTTTATCCATAATCTCATGGTCATGATAAGCACACTCCATGGAGAAGGACCATTTTCCTCTGGGTGCAGTTTTCATATGAAGCATATTGGCTTGTCAGTCCCAAGCCACACAGGACACTAAGGGGCTCTGCTGAGCTCTGTAGAGGCACAGCCCTGGCTGAAGCTTCTCATGTCTCTGCAGACCGCCCTGAGCAAGAAAGGATTGTTGTTTACCTACATAGACTGAGGCACTACTTCCTTGCCCAATTTAAATTTTAGATTCCAGTGTCCCATCTTGTATCAGGCCCACAGAATGTAGTAATCCACTAAAAGAGATAGCATGCCATTTAAAATACGCAGATAATAAATAAATACCTTCTTTGAAAAAGATGAAACATTTCCTTCCTATATATGCTCATAAAACATATATTTTAGCTGCACATGTAAAATACACATTCACTGAACCATGTCTGCAATCGTTTATACCCTTCTGGTAACAAAGTGTTATTGCTTGGTGAGATAACTTTGCCTGATAGCCAAATATGTGGTTTTGAAGAATTAATGAGGAATTTATCTATTATTCTGGATGAAATGTTCTGGCAGTTCAAGGCAGTAAAATTCCTGTCTTGCAGAAAAGAACACAGTTCTGCCTCTGTTAAGAAGCAAGACAAAAATTCATAGCTGATTTCAGCAATGAGCTCCCAAATTTTTTCAAAGATACTTAATTTTACTAAATATTTATCTCAGAAATATGCAGCTAAAGACCAATTGCTTCTCTGCAACAAACAGGAAATTTTATCTGGTTCCTGGTTTTGTTTTTCTTCCCCCTAAATTTTCCTACCACAAACATTTGGTGTGTGAAATGAAGCCTGATTTATTTGTGTTCATTCTGACTAATTTCAATAGCTTTATCATTGCTCTTTATAAAAAAATACTAGGAATTTATAGAGCTGTTGGCAAAATGAAGGGTCATTTCTTTGTGGTTTAGTATGTGAAATGAGTAGATGGTTTCAACTCAGTTCCTTGTTACGAAAAATTGCTGTCTTTGAAAGCAAGTAAAAAACCTGGCCTCTTTTACAAAAAAACATATCTAATTTTGGAATCAGGGAATGAAAGAAAAATTATGTTTGAATATGCTCATTTAATCATTCTCCTACATCAGTGTCAGTTTGTAACAACCATGTTCGGTAGAACATTTGACAATTTTGAAAATATTCATTACTGATTAATGTAAGTTTTAATAGTTGGTTCAGTTTATCCACAGCCCCTTTGTTATCAAAATGTTGCTGATAAAAAATGTGAAACAGAAGCACATGATGTATGGTCCTGAATTTAATAGTGCACATTTTGAATGGAGGTCAGTCACCTCAGTATTTACAAATTACACCAATATAGAAGGATAAGACATCTATAAAACAACTAGAAAGCAGATAATTAATTCATCAAAGTTGTGGGGGTAACTGATTAATATCAATCTGCTTATTTTAAATATTAATAAGAAACGATAAAAGTGACACAGACAGTAATGGCATTGAATCTATCTGGAAGAAATTCCTAAGTAACAGTTCACGGTAAGGCAATCTTTTTTTTTTACACGACAGGGAACAAAGCCTCAGTCTGATTTGATCTGGTAGAAGAGTGAAAGATGTTTTCTCCTCAGGATTATGTACTGAATTTATGCCAATAATAGTTCCAAATGTAACTAGCCTGACTCTAGGTAATTTAGTTCTGTCAAATATCTTGCTCAATCTGATCTTGCCCATTTTCATCTTCCTCGGGTACCTATCTTACAACATACACCTGTGAAAATGTTTGTAACATCTACAGTCATTAACTCAATATATACACTATCACCTCATATTAGTACACTGCTCCAGCCAGATTTAGTTTATAGAAATGAATGGAATTGTACTGTTACCAAATGTGTTACCCCAAAACCATACCTGTTCCTATGGTTCCATACCCCCTCCCATATATTTTGAACAAGACAATTTTCCTTTGAAAAGGGCACACTAAAAATAGTGACAAATCCTTCAACATGCCAAGTGATATTGTGCATTTATTCCTTGATCCTGTCCTTGAAAGGCTTCTAAGCCAGTTACAGGCCAAGTGGGTTATTCTAAATGGCTGAGTTTGAAAGGTAGCTGATATTAAACCTAGACAGAGTAAATCTAATCTCTTTTTGTTTATAATAACCAACTGATGAATGCACATGTTCATTTTTTGATCAAAGCAAGGATCTTGGTGTGTTACTTCATCATTTTTAAAGAAATTTTCTCTGGTTTTTTTTCTTCTTCTCAAAGTGTCCATGCCATTTTTCTTGTGTTGTGAGGCATTTCTTGGGCTACCTTTGTATAGGGATATATCCCTAAGTGAGAAACCTGAAGAAAATGATGGCTAGAATTGGACTCTGGACTGACAGGGATCCCAGCAGTCATGTGTCCCTTCTCTTGTCTCCGGTTCTCTTCTGGCAGAAATGGATGCAGTTCAGGATCTGGTGATTTATTTTCTCTAGTGTGCCCCTTTGACCCCTGCCTTGGCCTTTAACTTTTGCAGTGCTCACCAGCTGTGAGCACCTCCTTGTTCTTCTTTCCTCACAAACCACTTCCCAGCTGGGGATGGGTAACAGCTGTGGTTGGGGCAGAACTGTAAGGGACAGCTGTTCCCAGCTCTGAATGTGTATTGAGCTGTGACTCCGCCCTGATGCCAGCCCTTGGAGTAGTGGAGAACACCAGTGGGACTCCAGTGGGATACCAGCTGTGGAGATTTCTATCTCTCTTACACAACAGACAAACATGGAACAAACCCCTCAATCAAGTAGTTGGTACCTCTGTCCTTCCCACTACCTGTGGCAGAAATGGCAGCAATGTCTGTCTCTCAGACCGTATTTCCAGCTAAACATCCATATATGTTCCCTCTCTTCTTTCAAAGTGCAAGAGTAGGCAGCCTAAAGTCCTCATCTGTGGAAGGCAAAAATACAGTTGTAAGAAATCTTGAATTAGCAGTTGTGACTAACTGCAAAGCAGCCCTCAGGACAGATAAATAGTAACTGACAGGACAGTCCTGAATCAGACCTCTTAAAGAAAATGTTTTTTTCACCTAGTACCAGCTAAAAGAGAATGTTACACCTGATTGATCGTGGTTTAATGTTATACCAAAACATATGACATATTTCTCAAAGCTACTTTTCTCAGTTTCTTTGCTGTAACCATATGCAGAAGTCGTGGCATACAGGTACAGTATTTCTATGACCCTCTTAAGCCTTATCAAATAGCATTAAATGGAGCCATAGCATATTCCAAATGTCACATGACTAAGCAGGCACCCAGTTGCAAGCAGAATGTTACATAGGTATGGAAGAATCTGGGAAGTGGGAAACATTTAGCATCAGCTGAAAGACATTGCAGTGGCAGGCCTTGCTGGAGGTGAGCAAGGAATCTCGTGTTGGGTTGTGTCTGACTTGAAGGTATATGCATTTGCAGTACGTTTTGTAGTCATTTTGAATTAGAAAGCATGATCTAAACAGGAGAAAAACCTGTAGATCTGTGAAAGGATTATCTGTCAGGGGTTGTTAATGTGTGTTTCTGCAAGTTCACCCCCCCAAAGAATGGAGATTAACATTCGAAACATTCTCACCTGTGCACAACACCACCAAATCCTTAGTCCCTCTGTTATTCAGTGGAATATATCCCTACGCCCCTTCTATGTGTGTTGCCAGGGTATATAGATAGCATCCTTACTGCCCCATATTCTGCAAATATCACTGGGGCATCTCAGGGCTGCCCAGGGCAAGATATCATTCCTTTGTCCCCAGTGCTAGATGGTCTATTTTCCCCGAGATTTCCCTGAACATTGCTGATCCCTTATGATCTCAGAAAAACCTCTGGTCCCTGAATCAAATTTTATTATCTCAATGATGAAGATGAAATAGGGTAACTTTTGTCAGCACTGAAGGGAGACTGTGAGCTGTAAAGTACACTTGGCCTTACGTGGGAGCCAACTGCTCAATTCACAGGGAAGCACAAGTTCCAGGAGGAAAACATAAAAGTGCAAAAAAGGGGCTATGAAATAAAATCATGTTCTGTTTAGAGACAGAACAAAAAGTTTGGCTTAATCTCTGAAACACGGGCATAGTTTGCTATTTCCTCTGAACCAGTAAAGTTTATGTGTTCCTGTGGTGAAGATAGTAGTTTAGAAATTTTCTGTCTTGGCCAACTGCAGGGAGCAGAACAACTTCTTGAGAAACTGGTTGTGCCTGCAGTCCTCAAGTGTTCCTCTCCTTCCCCCCAAAACAACTTTTGTGTGAAGACTGGGATTTTGAAAACCATGCAGAGCTGGCCTGACTTTCTTCCTAAATGTCACAGGAAATGCTGGAATCCACTTCTTCTGTGGTTAGCCGGCGACACATACGGCTTTGGAAACTGTATAACAGCACAGATTTCCACATGAATCAAAACCAAATGCAGTTGTCCTGAGAAGAGTCTCAAAGGTTGGAACAAACTTGTATGTGAGAGCTGAGCATCACTTAGGGTAGGTGCAGCCCCTCTTTGCTTCCGAGGAGCACAAAAGAGCTGTCTGTCTCTTCCATGCATTGTGGATCCAGTCATGACCACGCTGGCACTAATGGGAGTCATGCTACTGGCTGAGATCTAGCCAGGGTCTTACCCTTTTTGACTCTATGCCATCCAAAATTGGAGATACTCTGAAGATTCTTTCTGCTTTATTGACCAGACTTCCATGTAAAGATTTTGTCCTGATCCATTCTCAGCACATATTTCCCATCTGCATTTTTCTACGCCTTTTAAGATTTCCTAAAATTTCATCACTTTGTGTCTGTATCATCTGTAGATGTATTTGTGTTTTCATAGTCTATTCTGTCAGTTTCTGGAAAGGATTTTGTAAATTAATATGAGAATTACAAACAGGATAAAAACATATTTTAGGAAATTGAGGAGAAATATTCTGTTGAAAGATATTTTCATTTTTTGGTTGTGGTTCATCTGAAAATCACTCATTCTGAAAAGACCACCCAGTATGAATGAAAACAAAAGTCTAGAAGGGACTCCTTATTCATCAGATAGAGCATCTCAGACTCCTGCTACAGGTGAAAGACATGTGTGAGTTGAACTGAAATGCAGGAATCAGTCAGGTTATTTTTTCATGACGAATGACAGTTAAAAAGAGAAGCAAAAAAGTAGAGAAAAAAGCTCTTTCTTCGTCCCTCATGGTATGCCTCATTGAGGAGCCCATGAGAAACTGAGGTTTTGATTTTCCTCATTCATTTGTTGTAAATTAATATAAGTCATTAGAGAGATCTCTCTGATTCTTCAGGTACAAATGTCGTCTATGACACCTGTGATCCATTGCTGGAGAGTGACTCTTTATCAGGAACTGTAGCGGTTGGCCAAAGAGTAGTGAGTTCATACTGAAACATGGGAAATTTAGGTTTGATATACAGAAGAAATTCTCTATTGTGAGCATGGTGAGGCACTGGAACAGGTTGCCCAAAGGCTGTGGATGCCCCATTCCTGACAGGCTGGATGAGGCCCTGAGCAACCTGGTCTGGTGGAAGGACTCCCTGCCTATGGCATGCGGTTGGAACTAGATAATCTTTAAAGTCCTTTCCAACCTTAACCATTCTATAATTCTGTGAGAAATAATTCCTTTGGTTTAGGGAGTGGAGCCTCCCCAAGACATACAGAGTTTTTCAAGGAGCAGAGTTGTTTGCAAGGTGCCAGCAGCTCAGGTGAATAAGGTCTGATCTTACTCTCCAGAAAGTTGTGGTCAATTTCAAGAACAAGCATTTATATCAAAAATATATACATGAATATATGGCAACTGGCCACATACGAAGGGATGGAGTGCAGAGACCTATCCACACTCTTGCCAGAGGCAGCATCTGAAGCACATCATGCAGAAGTGCCTGAGAACGTGTCTGTTTGCTGCACACATCTCAGTGATCTGCGTTGAAACTAGAATGTGCAAGGAGACAAGGACTGTTTATTCCTTACTGTTTATTTAATTGGACACAAGAGACGTTCAGCGCCTTTCTCTTGCACAAGTTTCAGTCATAATGGCAAACAGATCAAGGAAAAGTGTAGTCTAATGCAGGCTTCTTTCCTGAGTTAGAAGATATGTGAAATTATTTAGGTCACCTCTACCTCAAAAGACTATAGAAAAATTGTGACAGTTAATAGATCGTTTCAGTATTTTCAGCTATCAAGGTTTTCTTACTCATGTTTTTAATAGTGTGAGACCAAAGGCTTCCAGGTGAAAATATAGTAATTCACCAAGAATCTAAGTTAATTAAATGCAAAAATGGTATAGAAATGTTTGTCAATATTACAAAGAAGTAAAATAATATTTGAAAGAAAGTAATGAAATGTGTCTCAGTGCTCTTTATATGCATATTTAAAAGAGTCCTAACTGAAAATTAATTTTCAGAGTGAAAGTGAGAGAAAATGCTGAAATGTGTTGGCTGAATATCCTGAATGAGAATAACTCTCCTTAGGTTCCTTATTTTCTTCTTATTGATCCCACTTGCTGCAAAGACATAAGCTGATGGTGTCAATGGGGTCCCTCAAGCACTTCCTTTCCTGTTATCATTTTTGGATTCTGGAATCTGAAGCATTAATGATTGTTTAAAGCATGCTAAAGAAAGTTACAGTTAGACTAGAGACCAAGCCACATACCTCCAAAATGCATTAAACAGTTGCTCTTTTGCTTTTGCTAAAAAGAGAGAAAATCTGGTTTGGAAAAATTGTGGTACACTTGAGAATTTTAAATTATAAGCACTAATTTAGTGAGGGAAATTACTTATTCTGCTCCAATTAGGTTATATGTATCAGCTTCCCTTTCTGACCAAAATCCCTCCAGACTGGCCACTAATCTTGTGGCCAATTGTCTCTCCTTTTTTTTTTTTTTAATTTTTTTCCCCCCACTGTCCCGAGAAATGGCTGCTGAGAAAAACCAGTGGTGGTTTGGGGTTGTGTGAATAAGGGGTGCCGGAGTGCAACATTGGTGCCAGTGTGCAGAGCTGCTTCTAACTGGGAGACAGGGGGATGCAGGAGCCACAAAAGTATGATTATGGGTTCCTCCCTTTCTCCTTCTCTTCTCACACCACCAAACCTCCCCATCTCAGTATCTGCTGCTTTTTTCTTGGTTTCCCTCTCTCTCATCTTTATTCTGCTCTTCTACAGCTGGTCTCAGGGTCCTGTGTCTACTTTTCCTTTTCTGATTTTGTTTTGCTTCATTTTGTTCACCCTGGCCCAACAAACTATCCAGTTATGGCTGTGCAGTCTTTATGTGCCACAGAGAAAAGTTTAGTAATGATTACACTAAGACTTTTTTGTTTATTGTATCTCCTAAAGATTTTTAGATGTGTGGGAAGACATTGAGGATTCTTTGATTCAGTGGTAAAAAAAGAACCATTTTTAACCCAGGAATTTGATATGAGTTGTTCTTGCAATACACATGCACAAAGATTAAATTTTTTGCATCGGTGGACAACCTGTGAGTTCCTCTTTGATTTCCTGTGGATTGCTTTAGAGTGACATACTGAGAATTCCTGTCATAACATAACCTAGTGAAGAAACTATGAGTTTGATGACACCATCTAGGATCCTTAAAAAAAAAATTAGGTATGTTTAAAGAATGTCATAAAGTCCACTTGCATGTTAAGAGACCATGATGAGGTCTCTTTTTCCATAGAAAGCAGTGAAATCTCAGGATCCCACATCCTTTACTGTGAAGTCACAGCTGGTCTCTGGACTGCTTGCACAGCTCAGAAGTGAATCAAACCAGTTTAGCACATCCTTGCCTTCTGTGTCACAGAAAACAGTGACACTATTTTAAAACTTGTGCAATTAGATGGAAAATCAACTCATGACCAGGTTGGTTATATTGCTCTTTGCCAAGACTTTCAAGATATGTGGAGAATAATTTTAGAAATGCTATATATCTAAGTTGCACTTAAAATCCTTTGCAAGCCTAAAAGGATGTTTGGAGTTACAATTTAAAAACAGTGGGATTTAGTGCAGCAGGTTTTGGCAAATGGATCACGGCAGTTCCTACAGCTGACAAATTAATGCGGGCCCGACAGACTAACATGTACCATGTGTTTATTTTGGCAGCAAATATGGAAAAATCATTTGGAGAAAATTTGTATTATTCAACTGATTTCTATTTTTGTTTTGTTTTGTGTTTTTTCCTTCCTTTAATTGAAATCACAAAGGTAAGGTTCAGAAAACCTTTCTGATTGGTACCATATTTATCATGGTATGTGAAACTAATAATACCATTACGTGAATTTTTATGTATTAGGCTATCTGATCACAGTAATTATTTCAACTAATAATATGAAACAAGACCTCCCAAAACCCAGCTTGTAGATAAATACAGCAGATAGATGTCAGACCAGAACATATACTGCGGTGTTTCATGCTTAAGCTTCTGAGCATCTGATTTATGAAAATCCAGACATATCTATTTTCAAGATAGCTAATAAAAGAATAATCCTGTTTTTTCACTGAAGTATTATCAGACTCTTTAACTTAATGTTATGGAGAGTAAAATATGGTAATAATAAATTGTTTATTGTAAGTCATAGGTTTACAAATTTCACTATACTCAGCTGCACAAGTTATGGCCCTGCATGACTTAAGGGATGAAAAGGACAAAAAGCGATACCATGCCTTGGTGGAATTTGCAGGTTCACTGTGTCTTTTTTGATCCTTATAAACCCTTGTCACACACTGATTTTTGTACTCAGAAAATGCTGAAAAAATCCTCTGTCTGTTTTCATTGGACATTGGACTGTTTTTTCCCTTTTTGACTAATTCTACTTCCTTTTTCTTTCTTTTCCTTCCTTTTCCTCCTTCACTCTCTCCCTCCCTTCTTCCATTCCCCCATTATAATTAATTAAGTGAGATGTAAATGTAATATCCCTAGCAACATCAGTTCTCTCTTTTCTACAGATTGAGGTAGAGCAGTACTTTGTATCTCTCCAAAATGCCTCAATTCTTTTGTGACCATGTCTACATACCACAGAAGCTACAAGGCTATTCTTGCGCACAAGTGTTTAAATTAAACTGGATGTATTTCAGGAAAAAAATAAAAATGTTCCAACCCAATTGTGAGAGCGAGCTAATTTTATGGATGGCATTCTATGAATTTGTACCAGTTCAGTTAGGCAGGAAGTAGATTTCATGTCATTAATACTTTTCGGTCCTAAGATTTCTGACAGATGGTATCTTGTTCGGTTTCCCAACCCTTTTCTTTTCTTTTTTTTTTTTTTCTTTTTTNNNNTTTTTTTTTTTTTTTTCCTTTCTTTTAAAAGTTCTAATTACAAACAGTGAAAAAAACAACTAGTCTTTTCCATCTGCATGGAATTTAGAATTAGATTAATTACATTTCATTAGTGGTTGGGAAAGTATGCTGTGGAAACTTGGGGAGAAGTGAGTGGAGGAGAGTGACCGTCAGTGACCAGCAGCCCTGAATTCTCTTTGTTGTGTCCTCTCTCCTCTAAGCCCTTCAGCTGGCAATATCTATAGAGGCACTGTCATGCCATCATTCATTTGGATTCCTGCATCTGTGTCCTTCTTTTCCCACCCTCAAGGATGGACGGGGTTTCTTGTGTCCCTCCTTTTCCTTCCCAGGAAAAGGAGGAACACAAGAATCCTGATGGAATGAAGGGTCAGCAATGTATGCTTAGGGAAAGATTCTGAAAAATTAACTGACTATAAAGCAGGCTTTTGCCTCACAACTTTCACCTCACCAACCACTCTTAGATCAGGATGTTCATTACAATCTCTACTTTCTTTTGTAATATCCTTGTTGTTTTATTTCTTTCTTGACTTGAGTCTCGTGATGGTGGGAAGTAAGTTGTTGTCAGGTACAATGAAAGGCTCACCTGGCTGTGACACCATGCTTAGAATGACCAGATCCATAAAGAGCAAGAAGAGTGAAACCATGGTGACGTCCAATATATTACTTACATTGAGTTTGAAGCAGAAAGCCATGACAGAAATGCAGATCAGAATCCAAGAGTGCCTCTGGTTTCCAGAGAAAGAATAGTCTTTCCTGAACATGATGATGGCTGCTTGAGAGCTATCCCTGTGCCAGGAGATGTCTAAAGCCATCAATTTTAGAAGGCTGCTTTCAGTCAAACCTTTCACAGCCTTGTAACAATTTTGCTTAATTTAATTTCCTTTTGTTTAGTATAATTTCCCCTCCCTTAATTTAATTTCCTATGTTGTGTTTTAATAGAAGATGAAAAGTAAAAATTGAAACAAAATACCAAGAGCAGGGATGAAAGGAAGACATATCCAAACATATATCCATGCCCTTAAGATTTAGGTAACCTGTAACTGACATATTTGATAAGACCATGGACAGAAAGATGCCATTTTTTGCATCTCTATTTCTGTGTCTCTGGCTATGGATTTAGATAGCTCAATACCAAGCTCTGCGCTTAATGGGAATATGAAAGAAAGGCAATTGTCTTATCCTGTAAATAACTATAGCTCCATCTCTGACTAATCAACCAGTGTCATGGACACATCCCAAATGGAAAAAAATAATCTTGCTAAGTTTGTGCCTAACTCATTGTCTTGGCTGCGCTGGTGGGTGCTGGGATAGTGCAGAGCACAAAAAAGTGGGAGGTTTTTATGTGTCCCTTTCAGCGATGCTCTGAGAGGGAAAGCCATACCAAAGCCAGCTGAAGAATATTCTAATTTGCTAACACAGTAGGACAATAGTTATAAAGACAAAACCAAAACAGCCCCGAAAAAATCTCTCAATTATTTCCTAAAGGTATTAGAAAATGTTTAGACTTCAACAGAAAGACACAGTAAGATATTTTAGATAGTTAAAATATCTGATTTTAGAAAGGATCTTGTATTCCTCAGGTTCCAAGAGATTGGCAATAATAAAAAGTGAAAAATTAGTTCTGATCACTAATTGGTTTTCCGCTCTTAATTTTCCCATCCCCTTTGGCTTGTTTAGCCCATGCATTGGTACATAATTGAAATACTCTTAAATGTCAATTAACAGCTGTCTGTAGTGAATGCTTGAAACATTACAAGTATCAGAGGCTGTTTCTGAGACCTTATTGCCTGTGACCATAAGGCTTATGGGAGTGCTTAGAGGAATTTTTGTCTTTAATTTTTATTTTGTAGCCTGGCCACAACACTGACCAATTAATTGAGGCTCATAAAAATTAAGACCTCTTTAAGGTCTTGGTTAGAGTTATTTGGGGAAATCTCATTAAAACCACTGTTCTTCTTCTGCTGAAATTAAACCTACTTCACCAACTTAGATCAGTTTTTTCCTTAGGAAGTACTTAATCTGAAAAATATATATTCTTACTCCCTGGCTTAAGTATTTTTTCAAATAGTTTGGAGAGAGGAAATGTAGTGCTGTGAAAAAAAAAATTGGCAACAATAAATATTTGTGTGCTTATGTTCAGGAAATTGTTCTCATCTCTGAAAAGGAGGATGACAATTCAGAATGCAGTTGGAAGGGTATAGATGTTTCAATAATTAAAAGGACTGTGATTGTACCAAAAAACTACTCATGCTGCCATTTGTGACAAAAATAATTGGAGGAGGAAAAGTATGTCTTGGCATTAATGAGCTCTTTGAAATATATATGAATTTTTTTCTAGGAATTCAGGATAACTGACTGCACAAATAAAGGTTCAAAAGTCTGAGATGAGTGGAAAATATAAAGAACTTTTGAGATAACTTCTGAGCATATGTTTGTGCATGTTCCTCCTGATAATATTTTCATGCTGTTACAGATGGAGAGGAGCATCTGCTAAGCACACAAGAGGCAAAAAAAGTCTGGTGTTGACAAGCTCACCCAAGACAATTAAGGATAAGTTATTGCTTTAACAACATAGCCCCAAATGAGGGGCAGGGCAGAATTACATCACCTAAAAAGAAGCATCTGCAAAATTTCCCAAAGCCCAGCTCCTGAGGGCATTTCTCCCTGGGTTGGAAGGCTGGTACAAGAGTTTTGCTTGTGACTTGGTGGTCCAGCTTCCCTGGCACATGTGTGTCTGGGTGAGTCGTGTCCCAGGGAAGTGAAGAAGCTGTTTTTCTGAATGGCTCTTGTGAAAATGTGTGAAGTGAATGGCAGCAGCTGGTTTGCCTAGGCACAGCAGGTCCATGGCTAGCAGAAGATTATGACAATTTGACAGCCTACTCATAACCTTTTATGTGTACAAACATTGCAGAGGACCAGATTCTCAGCTGATATCAGTCTACACATTTATATATCTCCAGTCATCATCTTAGTCTTGCATTCAGCGTAGATTGTCTTGATATTTTTGTTTTTATTTCCAGAGTTTAGTGCATTGTTCGTAGCCAGATCTGATGTGTCCTTCCAGTTTTTCCTCTTTTACCACCTTGCCTCTCAGTTGATTTTTTGGCTGAAGAATATGCTGGAACAAGCAGACCTGAGTTGCAAGTGGTTTTGAGCGGCCTGGAAACATCAATAACATATGACCTGCAATTAAGTAGTGCTTGAGTTTGTCCATGGACATCAAGTCTTACTTTTCTAACTCAGGCTGGTTGCCACATGACCCACACACGAGTGGCTTAAAAAAGAAATAAGAAGAACTAAATGGAATATTTTCTTGAAAATATTTAGGAACTGTAGTGAAGTGACATGACTGCCAAGAAAGCTTTATTAAATAGCCATTACAATTTAAAAAGAAAGTTCTTTTGAGAGTCTTGGCCCTGGTCAAATTTGTGGACTTGGCATACATTCTAGAAATTCTAGGTTTCTTTTAGTTCTTTAGTTTTGCTCTGTAACCACTGTTTTATTTCAGAGCCAAAGGCCTATCTTCTTGTTCTAGAATAAGTAGCTCCAACTTCTATCTGAAGAGTCACCAAAAGATTGGTCTACAGTTTGGCAATTTTATGTCCTTTGGAAAATGCCATAAAATCAGTTCTTCTCTACCATGTCTTCAGCATAAAATAGATGAAATCTGGCATCTTATTTGGCAATATTGACTGTTGCCGTGTTAATGTTACCAGTAGGACTTCATGCAATGTTGAGGTGATCCCTCACTGTAAATGATTATTTCTTGCTGTAAATAATAAAACTTTTTTAACAGTCAAATATTTCTGAGTACAGCATTCATATCCTGTAGAAGGGTTGAAGGCTTTCTGTGCAATCTCTGCTTTACTGACTTTTTTGTTTTGTTTTGTTTTATTAAGATTGAACTCAAAGCTCCAATTTATCATCACAAAGCCTAATGGTAGGCACCTCAAATGAAGCCTGTTTCCATTGCTATGCTTAAAACACTTAGAAAAAATATGTTTTGAAAGCCCTTCACACGGAAAGCTAACAGATCAGCTTGGGTAACCTTCCTCAGGAAGATTTTTATAGTGTTTCTGCCTCCAGCTGTCCACCTCATGCTTTTGCCAAAAACTATTAAATGATGCTTCTTTTTTTGGCTGAACTGGTTGACGCCAATTCATGTTTTTCTTACTCCTTATTTGACAGTAGGATGATAAATTCTGGTAGGGTGGCAGAGCAAACAGCTAGGGGCTTTATCATCTTAAATTGCTGCAGTGTATAAAATTCTCCAGACTTGCAAAGACTGTATTTCTCCTCTGAAGCCTCCCTCATCTGCTGCAGAAAGAGGGTGCTATCTACCTAGTCAGTTAAATAGCATTTACTTTTCAGAAATTCCTTGAATAATGAATTTTTTAGCTTAAAACAAACTTTTGGATTTTTTGTTTGTTTTGACTCACAAAAAGGAGAAATCAGCAAAGTACCAGACCTGCCTGAATAGCAACAGTACGTGCTAGTGTGACGCAAAGGCTCACATCAGAGTCCTGCACGTGTTGAACAGTAGAAACAGGAAATCCTTCCTAAAACACATCTGATGGATTTCTGGTGGCTGAATGAAACCAGCTCTCAGTGTAACCTAACCTTTCCAAACTCTGTGGATTGCTATGAAACTGTATTCCAGAAAATGTATTGCAATTACACATAGGCATGACTCCACAGGAAGCCTTTTTTTATTATTATTCTCCATTAAGAATACTGATCCAGAAGTAGAAACTGGTTTGATTTGGCACCGAGTTTTTCCTGCCACTATTCTCTCTATTCTGTCATCCCATGATCTCAGCTTCCCAGGAAGACAGGTCATGGTGCAATTTGTCAGAACAAAACAACATGGATTTCAATTTTCCAGGCTAAAATTCATTGCAGTTCAGTAGTTCCTACGTGAGAGATGGCTGAAGAAGAGGTGAGAATGGCATTACACATAGCATTAGAAAACAGTAAAAATCCTAAAATAAGATGCTCCCTGACTTGCATGGAGGCAGAAGTAAACACAGGACTAAGTATGGAAATTTGTTACCTTAATTCTGTTTTGATGCTCCACAGGTTTTGATTGGCTCCATGCAGAAAAGCTCACTTGCAATGGTTTTGTATACCTAGACATACCTTACTTACACAGCAAAACAAAGATGTGATTGCAGCACTACCTAGAGCAGAAGCCTCTGGACACCAAGTGTACCACACATCATCTGCTGCCAGTGTTCACATCTAGCCTAGGATGTCTTCATTGCTATCATTATCTCTGGGAGTTTAGTTCTGTTTAGTTTGCTTCATAATAGGGTTGCCAAGTATGGCAAAACAAAGGCATTTGTTGTTCAGACCTGTCCTAAGGAAGTTTAATCTAGTCCCGACAGCATCACTGTGTGGGATTCATCTCACCTAATTTTAGCTATTTAATAGTTAGGCAGCAAGCTGGACTAGTTAACAGTTGCTGGAGGGATATGGCCATGTCCCGAGGATGGTTTGTCCTGGCCTGTGTCTGCAGTGAATCATTTTCTGTAGGCAGCCATCTCTTCTTGTTGACTGTTGAGGAGTCTAGATGACCAGCTTAGATGATGACTGTAACTTTCGGGTAGCAGAAGTTGGGTAAGAGGAATCTCTCCAAATAATTTTTATCTTGGCAAGGCAACATTCCCATCTGAAGGTACATTGTACGTAGCCAACGCTTGACACACAATGTCTACAGAAATAGCTGCAGGAGCTGTGAACACAATGAGTGTGATACTGTCTTCAAGCCTGGCCAGAGAACAGGGAGTGTCTTATGTTTTCATTCTCCTTGTTTGGTATAATTAACCTTAAGCTGCCTTTTCCCAATGGGTCATTATAAAGCACACACAAAAGGGAATTGTATCACTGCTCTTCATTTATGCTTATACAGGGCTTTGCAAGCCACAGAGAGCTAAATACACATTTAGACCATCAAAAATTACAGTTCTGGGACTTGTGCATCTTGCCATTCTAGCTGTAAATAAGAAAAGGGCAGTCCTTGTTTCAGGGAATCAAAGCAATTTGACAATAGATGTCTAAAATATTCTGGAGGTGACCAAGGTAAGAAGTGGACCAGTGGTATTGAGCAGATTCATACCAGGCCTAAACTTAATGTTAGGTGTTTAATGCCAGGCTGGCTCAATTATGGTGATTCACAATGTTTTCTTGTAACACATAAAGAAAGAACCAACCTAATGTTTGGAGAAGCCTGACTTCTCCAAACTTGTTAGACATGTAGTTTATTTCTGTTCTGAGGAGATGAGGGAAAAAAAACCTGCTACCAACCTTGCATATAATGCTTCTGTTCAGCAACAAGCAATAATTTCTCCATTGCTTCAGTGATCTTTTGTCATGCTTTCTTTTTCCCATCCAGCTAACTCAGATGCTGAACAGGGGAAAGTTGAATTCTTTGTTGGCTCTGAGTATTTTTTAATCAAAACTTTCTAATACATGAAAGGATTTAGTTGGAAAACACCGATTTTTTTTAGGCAGCTAACAAAGATGTCTTTTTTCTCTACTTTTTCTTGGAATTGCTTCTTAGGAAAAAAGTCACAGAGGGAGATTAATTTTTTAAATAAAAGCTGCTACTTGTAAGAGACCTTTACATGCTTAAAAATTGAAAGAAAATTGAAACTTTTGATTTTCACATGAAAGTCATTGCACAACAGTGAAATGCCCAGTAGTTTTTGTGTTGTGACAAATCTACTGCATTCATAAAAGTAACCATTTAGGCAAAAGGTTGCTGTTTCATCTGGCAATATAGTTATTATAATAACAGCATATCTGAGACATGAGAGACTTTAAGAAAAGTGTAGACAAAAAGAACTTTAAAGCAGCCAGTGTCTGTTTCCACTAAGTTACTAAATCATCTCTTATTTCATACGAAGGTATATGTTTAAGTTTCCATCCAAATTCTAATCCAGTGGCTTTAATCTAAGCTAGTATCTGCTGCTGAACTGGATCTGCTTTTGGATTAAGGTTCCAGCAATGCTTTTTTCTTAATCATGCCAAGCCACTTGGAAAACTGTGTGCATACAGATGCAGGGCACACAGAACTCTCTCTCTTCTGCTTCAGGTTAATATATCCTTTTATCTTTCTTTTTATGCTGGTGACACAAGATCTATGGATGAAATAATCTGTTTTAGAGAATGCATTATCATTGTAACACTATAGTGTGTTATATTAGTAGAATAATGGCACACTTTAAAATGATTCATACATAAGTACACAGTTAAACACTCTGCCAGACTACACACCCAAAGGGTTGATATTCATTATACCTAACAGGCACTTTTTCTTGGGCAGTTCAGTGCTTGCTCCCTCTATATAGTGAAGCATGAGAGACATTTCTAAAGGTTAATTTTAGGAGCAGCAAATTGATTCCTAGAGATGTCTCCATCAACGATAAGAACAGTCTGAATTGCTGCAGGCCTTAACCAGGATGAATCTAATTGAAAAAGCATTTTCAGCACAGACTTTGCAAAATGTGAACCCTCTCTGAAATGAAAGAGGAGACCTGATTACCCAGGATTTGGAGAATTCTGAGGTGCTTAATGATATATTTGCTTCAGTTTTCCCCAGGATGTGCCCAGGTCACAGCAACAAAGACAGGGGCTGGGAGAATGAAGAATTATCCACAGCAGGAGAAAATCAGGTTCAAGAACATTTAAGGAACCTGAACATGCACAAGTCCATGGGACCTGATGAGATGCATCTGTGGGTTTTGAAGGATACAGAAAATGAAGAGGTTAGGGCCAGTATCTATCATGTTTGAAAACTCATGGCAATCCAGTGAAGTTCCACTGAAAAGGGGAAACAATCTCCATTTTTAAAGGGGAAATAAGGAAGACCCAGAAAACTACAGGCTGCTCACTCTCACCTCGGTGCCTGGCAAAACCATGGAGTAGCTCCTCCTCGAAGTGTGGCCAGAAGATTGAGGGAGGTGATTCTCCCCCTCTATTCAACTCTTGTGAGAATCCCTGCAGTGCTGCATCCAGCTCTGGGGCACCCATCATGAGAAGGATGTGAACCTATTGGAGTGCTGGAGTTGTTCAGTCTGGAGAAGACTCCAGGGGGATCTTGTAGCAGCCTGCCAGTGTGTAAAGGGGGCCTGCAAGAAAATTGGAGAGGATCTTCTTATAAAGGCATGTAGTGATGGGCCAAGGGGTCTATTTAATGGCTCCAAACTGAGAGTAGGTTTAGATTAGATATAAGAAAGATGTTCTTTCCTGTGAGTGTGGTGAGGTAATGGAGCAGGTTGCCCAGAGAAGTTGTGAGTGCCACATCCCTGGCAGTGTTCAAGGCCAGGTTGGATGGGGCATTGTGAAACCTGCTCTAATGGAAGGTGTCACTGCTCATGGTATGAGGCTTGGAAGCAGATAATCATTAAGATTCCTTCCAACCCAAATGTCTATGTTTCTGTGATTGCGTTATTATCTGATCAGCTGTATGAGAACAAAATCTTAGAGTGCAGTGCAATGACTATCTCTAGAAATAAAAAGAGGTGACTGAGACAGTGATCTGAGGACTTAGATGCAAACATTTTTTCTGCTCTATGGAATATTCAGAGATTTTGTTTTGGTCCTCTACCTTATAATAATTTTACTGATACTCAATACATAATATTTGATGAAATTGTTCTCCAGGGACTGAAAACAATTGATATCAATGTGTACCTTTACCATCCATCTGTAAAAAAGGAAGTTTCTAAATTTGGAAGGTTCTACCAAACTACTTTAGAGTCAAGACCTTTTATTCTTAGAAGTATTAGATTCCCCACCTGGTAGGAAGAAAAGAAAGCTTGCATAGCTTGTAGCATCTTTGAAGTGTAAACCTAGACAAATAAGGACTTGCCTTGTTCTTTCAGGCTATGTACATGCAAACAGAAACAGTGGCAGATGGATGATAACATTGCCATGGATGGATGATTACAATTCCAGTGTACTTGTACATAGTGGTTATAAATAGGATCAAACTTATAAAGTTTTATTAAACATGGAATCTCCCTATTGAGCAATAGATTTCCCTGATCCTTCTAACTCTATTTTGAAGCAAATAAACTTTAGTTATAAAAATTTCAGGACAAAATCTTTTGATCTATAGTTTTCTTTGCCTTCATGGTGGCATGAAGAAGACCTATACAGTCAGGATAATGCCTCTCTTGGGGGTTTGATCAAGCCACTATAAAACTGCTGCCAATGAATCCAGTCATTTATGTAACTCAAAACATCCTGCCATGCTTAAAAAGAAAAGTTGACTGCGGAGCACCAGGATTTCTAAAACATTTTGACACATTGGATCATGGATTTCCTTCTGTCACTTATTTTACCATTCCAATGCAATACCATATGTCCCTGAACAATTTTGTAATGTGGCCCATATGTTTGCTTTTCTTGCTGAAAACCAAGAAGGTAGCAAATTATCTGCAGCACTGACACACAAACTGTAATTTTGGTATTACTTCTGAGTTTAGAAATTCCTTTTTTAATATATTTTGCTGGTTAATTGCTCTCCAATGAATGTCCACATTTTTGAAAGTTTTGAACAGTTCTTTGGTGATGGAACATTCTTGAATGTTCCTAAATAAGAAGTGTCACAATATAATCTATTTAATTTTTAAACTAAATATGGTATTTACAAAAAATATAATCTGAATATACCGTTCTGCAAAACATTAAGAGAAAACAAACTTAAGATCTAATTGTTCCTGGCAAGCAGAATTATGTCAGAAGTTATTATGGCCAAAAGAGAAATATGGGTCTCTGCTGTGAATATGGAAATAAGTTTAAATGTTTACTGATGAAACTCCTACCAGGCTTGAGCTGAACAGGAAAAACTGAATGCAATGAGGAATGGCTAAAACTGACCCAAACCATGACTCTCTCCACTCCATGTGCGTAAGCGTGTGCTTTTGTGGTTTTATGTGAAAATAACTGTGTAGCTTTGGTCTTTGGACTTTGGGCAGCAAATGTTTTAGTCTTGATGTGGCCCAACTAAGAATGTAACTACATATAGAGCAGTAACATAGCTGTGACATTTTTTCAAAGCAGAAAAGGTTGATTAAAGATACAGATGGTCTGCTCAAGTCCTCTGCTGTGTTGCAGTATGCTTTATTGACTACTGCAATTTTCACAGGGTTTTTCATTACTTATGGCATGCTTCTTATTGTTTAAACTTCTACTAAAATTCTTGATAATTACAAAAAATGGTACAGCTACTCTATTAAGGGACATTTGGAAAAACTAAGCAAGTTAAATATATTAATTCAAACCATATTACATGACTCTGTGGATACTTGATCTGGTAATTAAGATGTCCTTCATTAAATTTAACTTAAGTCACTTCCAAGCCAAATACAAATAAATCATATTAAAGTCACAAGTTCAGCAGGAGGAGATCCACAAGGACATAAAGGCAGAGCAGCAAGTCCACATTGAAAGCTTATTCAGCATAATTTGTACGATGCCTTGAATTTACAGTTACAACTACAAATATAATTCCAGCTGATCTAAATATTTCCCTTTCCTTACTCTGAAAAATCAGGTAAAAGAAAAGTTAGTATAAAAATTTTAATTCAGCTCCTAACTCTTTAATGTTTTTGAAAGTGTTTTTACTATTCAACTTCCGAACACTGTAGCCCATTGCCTGCCCCAAGCACTGCAGACAAGGAGAAGATAGAATTAAAACCGAATTTTCAGAATCTTTACAAAGTTAATGCAGAATGTAAATTCTGTTTAGCAGAGTTGTTTTTGCCTTTTTTTGTTTTTGTTTTGTTTTGTTTTGTTTTGGGTATTGTTTTGTGTTTTAACAGATGATGAACCCTTCCAGGCTGGCTAAGCTCAGTGTGTAATTAAGCAGGATGTGTGGATGCTGCAGTGTCGACTTCTCCTGAGGCCCATTACTTCCTGATCTCTGCTATCAGATCAGATTTATGATATGCATAAAGAGGAATTTGGGTGCATTTAAGGTTTACTGCTTACTGACCACTAAAACTGCTAAAGTGATTTCTAGCAGCAGAGAACATTATACTAGAGATCAGGATTTCACAAGGCCTTTTTATCTCAGGGAGTGTTGATCCTTCTCAAGGCCTGCCAGCTTTCTGGTTGGTTCTCTCTGTGGCAGAGCAAAGACTTTTCCTGTCTCCAGCAGGACTTTCTAGTTGAAACTCACACTTGAAGACACTACAAATGCAAAAAAGAGTTTACTAAGACATAATTGTTCTAAAGTAAAAGAAATCAAAAATTCAGCTGAATCCCTTCTGCTTTAAATTCAGCAGTCCTTAGAGGCTGCCTGTCAGGCTCAATGGAGACAAGGTTGATGAACATACCGGAGTTATATCACAACTTTCACAACTTTGTGTGTTTGTTTCATACTTTCTTCAAAAGGGCACAATGACCACATTTTCTCAGTCCAGAAGTGGGCAATTGCACTTTTTATTCTTGTAAAGGATTTTTTTCTGCTCTCATTTGTTTGTTTTGAGCTTCAGTGTCTTTAGTTCAGCTTCACTAATCTTTCAAAGATTTTTTTTTTTAATATCTTTGTGCCATTTTGGTATCACATCCATGCACATTCTATATTGAATTCAGAGTTAAAACCAAAAAATCTTGAATATTATTTCATGTTTCTGCACTGACAGAGCTCTACTTTCTGAACATTACTTTTATGAAATGAAGTCTGAATACATAGTATATTTTGAATATTTTTCCATTTAACTACATCTTCATGGCACATTTCAAAACCTTGGGTTGGGGAAAGGATTTAGAGTCAGATGAACAACAAAATACCAAAATGCTTTGAGTTTTCAAAACTGGGCTGAAAAAGAAGCTTTCCAGTCTATTTCTGCTTTAGTTTGGCCTGGAAATACGGCATCATCACCACGGGAACAATAGTTCATTTCTCCATCTTATCAATGGGCAGGCACTTGCCAGAACTAGTCCTGGCCAGGCCTAGATAATTCCACAGCACTGTAAAGAAAAGTAAAGAGAATATACTCTAAAAGTAATAAAAAAGTGAGGGAAAGATCCCTGAAGATGGAAACATTTTTAGTAGCAGTGGGCAACATTTCCAAAACCAGTCAAAAAACTTCAAAATGTCATCAAGGTGATTTTGAAAATGTTACCCGGTACCAGGAAAATTACAGTCTTTCTGTTGTTTCTGAGTGTTGTGCTATTTGCATTTTGCTCCAGAAACCATAAAACAACTAGTAGAAATCTAAACATCAATTAGAACTAAAAATTATTTTGCTCAGGTTAAGATCTAGTTTTTGGAAACTATACAGTCTACTGAAAACGAGACACCTACTCTTATTTAAAAATTGGCTAACATTACTGTTAGAGTTAAAAAAAATATGGTAAAAATGGGTGAGTGGCTCAAAACTCAGCTCATTCCCACTTGAATCAAGTTTCCTCTGGTATGGCATGAGCTAATGCCATAACTATATTTTTTTTCTAAATGAGTTTGGGATGGTTGGTTTCACCAGAGAGAGATTCTAATTCTGGATGAGTATGCTTTAATGAAATCTTACATCAAGGATTTTCCTATTGGGTATACTAGCAAGAGTCAAAATCTGTGCCCTCAAAAGTCTGGCTCATGAAAATAACAGAAATAGTACCAGTTCCTTGGTTATAATATTTAGTCTTCCACTAGTTTATACTTCGCCATGTAAAGGGAATTCAAAATTACCACTGGCACTGCCATAGCTGTGATGGTTCACAAGCTGTTTCACAGGTATTTCAGCTGTCAAGCAAGTTATGGTAGAGAGGTTGGACATATGTACATACCCGAAGACAGAGACTTTCTATCCATAATTAATCTATGTTAGCCATTACACTTAGGAAGTTGCTCCCTGCTATCCCCTGACATCCTGATAGCTTGCCTACAAGAAGCTGTTTGGAGATTTCTTTATACTTAAGAAGAGTTGTTTGGGAAAGCTGTAGTACAATGACTATGCCAAGTACTGTCCTCAGCAGGGCCATTCTGTTGACCCGAAGGAGTCCTTTTGTTGGCATCCTCAAAGAGAATTATCTATACCAGCAGAAAGGTTTCTTGCTGTGATGGTAACCATATTTTATCAGATTTTTTGCAGAGTTGTATCATGTAGGACAGACTTTTTAACATTTGTAGCTGCTTCATTTATACTCAACAAATGTTTCATACCTGTTTATTCACCAATATCGTACTTTCTTATCTTTTCAATCATCCCTTTTCTTAAACTCTGCAGTGGACACTACATCCCTGTGCCAGATACCACTGTGGGAGTAAAGAGCATGAGACTTTGCAAATTCCAGTAACACAAGTAAAGATTCATGAAGATAATCATAGTATCTCAGTGCTTGAGGCAAATACCACTTCATATGTAGCACAAACCCACTGTTGTCTTTTCCCTCTTTTATGGTAAGACTATATGTGTACTATGGTACACACTATAATTATGTAAGAATTTAGAGGTTTTTCATCTTTCTACTTCTTCTATTTGGACATGAATCTATCCCAAAGCAGGAAGTCCTGTGTATAATCAAAAAGGAACTGAGATAGAGGGCTGCTCTGCCATCTTGGGAAACAAATAATAGTCTCACAGCATAGTTTTTAACCAGTTTCGTTTGAAGCACCAGAGATCCTACAATGATGCAAATCTAGTTAGTCTGCTGACCAAAAACAATGGGATAATTAATGGAATGCTTCAGCTTTGAAATTGAATTCTTATGATCTAAGAGTTATGAGTTGGATGGTAATCACTCTTTGAACTGTTTGAAGGATTTGCATATAATTTTCACCCCATAAGTCATGGAGCATGTCATTACTGAGTTGTCACAAAACTACAGAGAGTTTGCTCAGGGATAGATGGTTTATAAAACTGAAAGAAACTAAATATTTATTTTTGGTTTATTATGTTTATTATTATTCTTTATTGCTTGGAATTTTCTTCATCAAAGTATTTAGAGGTTTTGAGGTAGAGTTTAAGTGCACTTGAAAAGTATATTTCTTTCTTTACATGGAAAAACACTTAAAGCAATTGCTCCACTTCCTTCTCGACAAGGCAAAGGAAAAGAACGTGATAAGGTGCAAGGGTTTTGGGTTTTTTTTGTATGTGCAAATGTCTCCACATTCTGCAATTATCATCTCTTGCAACAAAGTAAAAACAGGAAATATTTCTCATTAAAAATTCAGCATTTTTCCACCATTTGGTGCAGGTAAAATGCTTAAAAGAAAATGAAAATATAGTGGCTGATGTAACTTAGATTCCCTTAAAGAGCTCTGTGCACAGCCAGGTTGATAAAAATCAATCAAGTTTAATGAGCTTCAGATAAGGCATATAGACAAAAAATTTCAATACTAATCACTATCTTAACTGAAAATTCATTTTGATAATACACACATCACCCCAGGGGTGTGGTAACTAAGGCCAAGTTTATTCTTGGATCCCTTAACTTATAAGCTGATAGATAGGTAATGCATTCTTCATGTGGGTGCAGTTAGCCTGGCATTGTTCTGCCATAGAAACACACCCTTCCCTGAAAAAGGGACAGTTTAATGATATAACTGTCTGAAGATTAGGAATTTCTGTCAGCACAGCCATGTCAGCTGGGAATACATGAGGAATACAGGAATGCAGTCCAATACATGAGTGTCAGAAGTCTGAAGGGGGAAGCAGACCTTAGGAATGGTCCAATATGGTCCCTGTGCTGAGAATGATGAATATCACTAACACCCTGGGAAGAGGCATGAAATATATACATATTATTTCAGATTATTGCCTGTTCCATTTCCATATCCAGTGCCTCTCCTAAATGACTTTCTCAGTGTAATAAAAAAAACCAACTGTATTTTATCTGATGCTTTCTCTACTGTTCTCAACCACCTCCCTATCTTGTATTGTTTCATCTGTATTACTCCTTTTCTTTAAAAAAGCAAGCATGTCAGGACATTCAGGATATAATAGAGAAAGTAAGAACCTGGTGAATTTGTTTGATGTTTGATCTCCTTTCCAGGCAATCTGTTGGATTTTAAAAAGAAGAAAAAAAAGCAGTTTCTCGAGTGGAATATGAATGGATATGTTTGGAATATCAAGAAAATTAGGTTCACAATGCCATTATTCATTTTCTAGTGGGATTTCAGATACATTTGTTGCATTTGGTCATGAAAATTTGGATTGATGCAATGCACTACCTAGGAACCTCAGTCACAGTTCAGAGCACACTCTGAGGCTCAGAGAGGCAAACAGAAAAGTATTTTGTGTCCTAAGGAGTTTACAATCTGAATGGAAAATCAGATAGCATACAGATAGAATCAGACAGAGGAGAATACAAGGTAACTAGTAATCAGGTTTTTTGCAATGTCAAAACATATAGGGGAACCTGTCTTGTGAGAGAGACGAAAGTGAAAAGAGCTATGCTTATTTTGTCTGTCAAAGTCAAAGTCGAATGTAGTATTCAAAGATGCATTTTGGAGATAGATAAATATCAGGGAAAGTGAAGAGCTATTGGAATATAAGGATAGTTTAAAGCAGAATGCACATAATTTCATCCTGAATGTAGTTAGCTGGAGCTGTATCTCTTGGAAGCACACAAATGTCCTTCCGACGTGCAAAGTGAAAGAAATGCGATTGCTTTAAGATAGAGCATGAGGCATTTACAGCAAGATAAGGAGGATCCTGGATTTAGGATCTACAACTTGGCATATGAATGTGGCTCTTCAACTTGCTGATATCTGCAAGAGAGGATAGATGAAAACTTGATTGATGTTTGATGATCCTGTCTGTTTACATTCCAGTCACCTTGAACTTAATTAGCGCTGTTCTTCAAAGTCTCTGCCAGGTAGGTGCAGGAACAAGGAAGAATGTCCCCTTTTCCACCCTTCAATGCAAAATACTGTTTCTGGGAAAGATGGAGTTTTACTTTCATATGTCAGTGACCAATGAGAAGTCCTTGAGGTACTTAAGATCATTTCAGCTCATGTGCTTTAATCATGTCCTTAAGGCTAAACCCAGTCATTATATTTCAGGATATGTACTCCTTTTTCTATAAAACCACTAATGGATTGGTATTTGGATTTTTATGGGGAAATTGCCTTCCTCTCTTCTATTTTTGTATAACCAAACCCTTGCTTATGACATAGACCTCAGATACTGCATTTCCCCTCTTTTCCCTGGTCCTTTCCTTTGGCGGGGGGGGGCTAGTTTTTGGCTCATTTGTATGTGAAACTTCTAATAATGTTACAAAGATTCCAGTATGGGTTGATTTTTTTTTCTGTGTGTGGTTTCTGATCTATGGGATCATGTGGTATAGAGCTTTCTGGCTCCAGGTGAAATGTGAAATACTTCACTGCCTTCAATTGCAAGGGATTTAGCCTTTTAGTTTTGGAAAAAAGACAGCGAGATAACTCGTGGACGCTTTTTTTTAGTACAGGGAAAGGGTGGACAGGAGAAGGGCATGAAAATGCTTGTCTAGAATACCTGTACATGAATGCTGTAGGCTGACTTCCCAGGGGCAAAGTTTTGGTAATTAGAGAGCTTACATCCTTGTCTTTCCAGGGAAGTAAATCTGCAAGTACAAGGGAAACAGCTTTTTTGAGGTGGAGGTCTCTGATGAAGGAGAGGGAATGATTGGGAAAAAGGGTGTGGAGCATTGTATCTTCAAAGAGCGTGCCGTGGGGCAAGGCATGAAGCCATCCTCGGAGAGATTTGCTGTGAGAAGGAACATAAAGCAGGCACGGGGAAAACCTGGATTTTTGCCCCCAGAGCTCAGAAGACCCAAGGCACCTGTGTCTGATCACAAGAGGAGTTTAGACCAGTTCCTGCTGCTGGCACTGGCAGCAGAAAAGGATAATTTCTTAAATTCATATATAGAAAATTCACGAAGTTCTCTTGAAGTGATTTTTACTCTACTTAGTAATCACAGGAGAGACTGTTAAATGTTTCTGTAGCAAAATCCACGAGACCTCTACTGACGCTATTAATAAAGGGATTTACTTGATGGACAGATGAATGTAGATTGGGAGATGTTCAAGAATTCATGGGCCCAGTAAATGGAGACTAGACATGGTGCAACTGAAGGGCATAAAATCTTCTCTGGTCCTGGCATTTTATTTACTCTGCCATTCAGCCAAATGTTTTACAGCATTTATAAAAGTCACGGGAAATTAAAAAACACCAAACAAAGAGCAATTCAGAGCATATAATTCCAAGTTCCACTAGAACTTCAGGTTTTGGAAAAACTGTTTTGCTTTGGAGAAACTTATATTTTATTTAAAAATTTTCCAATATATCTACTTTTGACACCTTTTACTTGAGGTCAACCAGATGCAGGCTGCTGGCCTGCCACTAAACACAGACAAGTCATTGTCAGGCCCTGGCATTCAGCTAGGGGTTCCCCAGACCCATCCCAGAGATTTCACAGCTGTTTTTAAACACAAGCTCTTCTAAATAGGTCAGTCTGGCTGAATATACCATCACTTTTGGATAAGGTATTACCTCATGTAAGCCTTTTCATCTAGATCTTACTCCAGCACTGGATCGGAAGAGCAGGCTGGTGTCTGATGCAGACTTAATCAAATTCCCAAAAGCAATTAGGAAATAACCTGCTGAAAGTTTCTTATAAAGAAAGAAATGAAATTTAGGCCTCTTTGTGGAATCACTACCATTTGTTTAAATTTTAAATTATTGTAGTGTTATCTAACTGCTGAAGGTCTCATTTTCCAAGTAAGTCACTTTCCTACCTGAATTCTGCTAAGTTCTTTGCCTCAGATAAACCCCATGATACTGAATAAAACAGATTAGCTTAGTGAATAAAAGAGATTACATGCAACTGCTGCCTTCTATCAGCTTAAGTCAGTGCCTTTCACATTCCTTCCTCTTCTTTTCTGTAAGAGAAATTGAAAATATGTTGACTTTGCTGTTCATTGCTTGATACTATCTCCAAGATTTCAAATAAAATTGTTGCTATACATAACATTAGATCCTGATATGTGGATGTGAATCCATTATTTGTGTGAGGAAGAATACATTTATTTTGCATTTTTTTAAAACCATGTTTTAAAATACCTCTTATATAAAGGGAAAGAAAGATGCAGAAAACTATGGTGTGGTCACAGTATAAATCTGTCCTGAAACAATGTTTTACTGTAAGTTCTGATGACAAATACAAGATTTCTGTGTAACAGGAAACTGCAAGCTGCAGAAGGAATATTAGGTAATCATGGGAATTCTGACAGCTATTAGAAATCACTTACTCATGAGGATATAACTGCTGATTTCATTGCTGATTTTTAAGCATAATTAAAAAGCATGAAAGCCAAGGATCTGGCTAATGTAGTTTCTATCCAAACAGTGAAATTAATCCTTTATAATGGAAGCAAGGATTTTTTTTTCACTGACTCTACGTGATCACAATGGCATAATAATATTGAATCATGCCATTACTAAGCATTTCTCAAAACCTCAAAATTTGCTCTTGAACTTTTGTTCATTTGTATTTGACAACTCTGATGTTTCCCTCTTTTGTGTTAGAGAGGGGAAAAAATTCCTTCTCTCTTGAGAAGTGTTTCTCAGTGTTGCCATCAGAAACCAAAAATTATGGTTTGTAATGTTGGATTTTAATTGGAAATGCAAGTCCACCATTTTGGAAACTTTATGAGTTTGCAAATAGATGTTGAGTAAATTTTCAGTGCTTGGAATCTGAACACTTTTTTTGGCAGCAGCTGATGCTTGGTCCTACATATGTATAACCTTAAACATTTAGCTTCATGCTGAGAATATAACCAAGCAACCTGCTAGCTTTCAAGCTAGCATTATTACAGCCTTGATTGTCTCCACATTGTTTGGCTAAGGAAGGGAAAGGAATCTTTTGAAACTTCCTTAAAGTCATTCAAGGGATTTCTTCCATCCCCACTTCACCAAGGAGCTGGGTATTGACTGGATAATGTGGTTTGATACTGTACAGTCATTCACTGTACAGTCATTTCACTTGCAAGAAATGAGGCAAAATTGCAGAAAAGGAAATCACATAGCATCTGTAAGCAGATCCCTGATGGAAAAGAGTCCCTCTGTTCCCAGAGGAGCCATATTGTTGCAAGCATGTGTCTATATACAATGTTTTTGGGAGAAACAAGGTCCCACCGCAGACTTCCTATATAATTTGGGCAAGGCAGTGTTTAATCTCTCTCTGTTTCCCATCTTTAAGGGATGGACCACAATACTTTGATTGTCTTGCCTGTGAGGCAGCTTGTGAGGGTGTTTGTGGTGCAGACTGTCTCTAGTTTAAAAGCACAGCACTTAATACAGTGGAGCTATGACCAAAACATGTTTCCCTAGGGACTTTTGCAATAAGTATGGTATGTATTTGTCTTCGTCATGGCAGAGCACATATTTTTTTAGCCAGACAGGCAGAGTCTGGAGCTTTGGAGATCCACAGTACTGGTATGATAGAGATTATCTCTTGCCATCTCTGCAGAGAGCAGACTGACTGCAGTTTACAAATTTCTTTCATTCTTGGCTGTCCTTTTGCAGGCATTAGAGGGTCCTTTAAGTCTAAAGGATCTTTGAGGAGGCAAAGAATCTTGAGATCCCTGCTGTGACCAGCAGAGACCTTCAGATGGAATAATTTTAATGAACTTCACGTGTTGGTAGTGTTGACATTTACTTGAGAGATAATTTCCTTGACTCCTTTTATAGTCATTGCAGTCCAATCGTCACTTCCAAAATGGGATTCATTTGCCCTAGTTAAAGTTATTAATTTAGGGTGATGTAAATTATCTCCTGCAGTTTCCTATTTCTCTTCATTGACTGCAAAGAGAGCCCAAACAATTGCCTCCTGTGCAAACTTCTGCTCTGTAGAAGTTGTGGTGCTTCAACTTGTGGTGCTCATGCAACATTTATGGAGCCATCATACCTTCCCAACAAAGGCAGCTGGCAAGTTCATTTTATTTTTTTTCTGTGGGGAAACTGAGGAGTAATGATACAATCGTGGTGCAATGCCATCAAGGAGTCTGATATTGACCCAATGCTTGTTACAATGAGTAACAGTCCGGCCCCAGAATTGATGTTTCGTAAATCTTTGCACCACTTGCTTGAGACATTCTGTATTTGAAACTGCTGAATGCTCAGATATAAATAAATCATAGATTAATCTTAGATTAATCTGCCTCAAACTAGAAACACAAGTTGGGCATCACAACTGATGCTTATCATTAGTACAATGAATTATATATTTTAAGAAAAACAAATCACCAAAGGCACCACAATTGCAGCTACAAATTCCACCTGAATTATTTCCATAGACATGTGAAACCTTCTGTTGAGTGAGCCCTCTCCTGAGTAATTTTCAAACCAAATAAAAAGCATGCTATGTCTGCAATACCTGAGTAACATAACTCTTAAGATAGAAAATTCTCATGGTTTCAATTCATTTTGAATTTCTAGGGGATAAACAGAAGGACTAGTAAAAGTGGTATCATGTGGCATGTGTTAAATAAAAATGAGTGGAAAAACTGTTAATCACTAATTAATAACAAGCTTGTCAGCAGCATGTTATCTAGCTGCTGAATAATCAACTGCTCAAAGCACAGTGTCCATTCCTTGGGACCAGGCAGAGCAGAGCAGCCTGTGGTAGAGGCATTGTCATGTGGTTTCTCTGAAATACTGGAACTGATTTGACTAGTTTCACCCTTTGGTAAAGTCTGTCCAGGGGAGGAAATTTGACACACATAATCTTTGCCACCTATTACACAGCTGTATAAGAGCATGTTTCTAGTCACTGGCAAAATAAGTCCCTTTGTGCAGACTCCTAGTGACAAGTACCAGCATCTTGCAAGGCTCAGGTGATGTAAGATCCATTTCTAGGCATTTGAACTCTTGTCAGATTTCTGAGGGCCAAATAATCAACCTTACTGTTTCTGCAGAAGTGCTCTGTTGTGAGTGCTGCTGGGCACAATTCTGTGCTCAGTTGTGGCACAGTGATTTGCACCCTGAGCTCAGAAAGGGCCTCTGGAAACACAGAGGAGCCTTCAGGGAACACAGCAGCTTTAA
>VZDJ01007749.1:50653816-50664961 GCA_008694505.1 Cyanoderma ruficeps
GAGGAGAGGAGAGGAGAGGAGAGGAGAGATTCGTTATATGAGGCAGAGTAGTCAAAAGGTACTCTGACAGCATGATGCCTATTATATAAATGAATTTCACTTTTTGTCTAACTTGGTTGATTAAATGTATTATGTAAATCAGGGAAGGGCATTGCCTTCTGTGGCTGTTTAAAAAGCTAATTCCTAATATGTAATAAATTAGGAGATTCCGTATTAGAACCTCAACATGTTAGGATAGGGAAAGGACAGGGGCACAGAAAATGATTCAAAGGAAGTTCTATTTCAATATAAATTAAGAACTTATTTAGTGTGAGGGTGACTGCACACTGGAACAGGTTTACTCGGAGATGTTGTGGAATCACCCTGACTGGAGATACTCAAGAACTGTCTGCCTGGATACAATCCTGTCTTCTCTAGGGTGATCCTACTTAGGCAAGGAGGTTGGACCAGATGATCCACAGCATTTCCTTCCAATCTGACCCTCCCAATCTTACCCACTTTTATTCTGTGAGGGCATTACACTTCTGTATAAGTTTTGATTTTGTTTCAAGGACTGACTGTGCCAGTATAACATTTTTAATGGGTATTAAGATTGTTCTGATCATGAATTATAAGTAATGTTGCCTTGTAGAGACAGCAAAAGCTGATAGCCTATAGCTGATGTCCATCTGGGATGCAATTAAGGCAGTTGAGTCAATATTACATTGTGACCCATTTACTCTTAATCCCAGCTCTGCTATGCAACTATTACATGTATATGCACAAATTTCTTCAAGTAAACTCTTAAGTAATAATGTAAATACAATACTTTTTGTAAAGTTGATTTCTGAAGAGTTAAGGTTCAGGCAAGAAGGAAGAATTTCTTCACTGAAAGGGCAGTTGAGCACTGGAATGGGCTGCCCAGGGAAGTGGGGGCATCACCAACTCTGCAAGTGTTCAAGAAATGACTTGGATGTTCAAGAATCTGACAAGGATGTAGCCCTTAGTGCCATGGCTTAGTTGACATGGTGGCGTTCAGTCAAAGGTTGGACTCAATGATTTTAGAGGCCTTTTCAAACCTTAATGATTCTATGAATTAACAACATGTTTTGCGTGGTTTTAATTAAGATCCAAGATGTATGATGACACTAATTATTCAAAGCAGCTTTGGCTCACTCAGTGCTTACCCTTGCTTATTTACTCTGACTACTCATGTTTCATTCTATTGTAATTAGTTAATGCATTTATAGTTCTTAAAAATCTGATTAACAACATACTTGTCAGACTTTCATGTGGATTCCTTTTATGCTCATCTTTATTTGAAAATGTTCCCAGATTTTGAATACAATGTTAGTATTTATGATGGGTTGACCTTGGCTGGCTGCCAGGGGCCCACCAAGCCTCTGTGTCACTCCTCAGCTGGACTGGGGAAAGAAAATATGACTAAACGCTTGTGGGTCAACAGGATAGGGAGATCATTCAGTAATTACCATCATGGGCAAAATGAAATTGACTTAGGGAAATTAATCTTATTTATAGATAAAGCAAAGTACTGACAAATAGAAACAAACCTAAAACTACCTTTTCCTCATCCCTCCCTTCTTCCCAGGCTCATCTGTACTTCCAACTTTTCAACTGCCTCCCCCAAATAGTGCAGAAGGATGGGGAATAGATCTTGCAGTCAATTCGGAACTCTTTATATTTGCTGTGCCTTCCTCACACTTCCTCTGCTTCAGTACGGGGAAAACCTGCTCCAGCATGGGTTCTCCACAGGCTGCAGCTTCCTTCAGGGCACATCCACCTGCTCCAGTGAGTGATCCTCCATGGGCCACAAGGTGGATCTCTACTCCACTGCTGATCTCCATGTGCTGCAGGGGTACAATTTCCTCACCATGGTCTTCACCATGGGCTACAGGGAAATCTCTGCTCTGTTCTGGTACCTGGAGCCTGTCCTCCTCCTCCTTCTTTGCTGATGTTCATGTCTGCAGAGCTGTTACTCACACGTTCTTACTCTTCTGTGCTATGTGGTGCTGCACAGCTTTTTCTTTTGCATTTCTTAAATGTGCTGTCACAGAGATGTTACCAACACTTCTGATGGGCTTGGCCTTGGTCTGTCTTTAAGCTATCTAGACCTGGCTCTGTTTGGCATAGGAGAAACTTCTGGTGTCTCTTCTCTGAAGGTGCCCCTGCAACCCCCTGACTGCCAAAACCTTGTCATGCAAACCCAAACCAGTTTTTCTTTGTCTTCTCCTGATGTCCTAATTTTCTGTTCCCAAACTATTCTTCTATGGTAGTTCTTCATTCAAACTCTGGGTTGGTGGATTCCTTTACCCCCATTCCCACTCCTGCCCTCCACTATATGTTCTAGTTTTTGTTTTATCTGGTCCCACTGTTGCTTGTGTGCTCATCAACTCATTCCCCTCAGCTTTATAATGTCATTGCAAGCAACTCTAATTTTTCAAATCAGCCAGCTCTCTCCTAGATTTAAGCTGGATGCCAGCAGAAAATCACTGCAATGTCAAGAGAGTCTGGCATTCTGTTTTCACCCTGCATCAAGGGAGCTAACAACCCTTCATGAGCAACAACATGCCTAGTTTTTAGTTTTTCTGGGCTGATGCCTTCTTTTTTCTTTAGTGTGGTCAGCAGGAGAATTCATGAGAGACTTGAACAAGGTTAGGCAGATTTTTGTAGAGGCATGAATTATGTCTTCCCAGTCAAAGGGACCATGCCACTGACTAGGATTTACAAGCTACAGTTTCAAACCATGGAGGAGTTAAAGAGTTACAAAATGAAGACGTCAAGATCTGGAACAAACTGTTCCTTCCCCAGTAATTTAGCTTTTGGAAAATGTTGTTTAGAAAACAAATTTATAGCAGCCTGAGGCAAGCCCAATGCTTACCATTGGTTCAACAAGGAGTCTGGAATGAGAAATGAGAGGCGGATGTAGGGAACCAAGGCAATGCTCCATCTGAGAACTGGAAAAGAAATGGTAGCAGATTGCCATGAGGATGCCTGCTGTGGGAGGATGGGCTCTGAGCTCAGATGAAAAAATGGCTGAAGTCCAACAGACTTGTGAGCAACCAAAGTGAGATCTCCCACTGTGAGATGATTGTGTCAGGCGATTGATGTCAGGGTCAGGACACTGAAGGTCTGAGGAGACCATGTAACCTGCTGACAGTGTGCTGGAAGACAGTATTGTGCACAAATATCTATGCTGCCTGTTGGTGGACACTGGGTGACGAAACTGTCCTCTCGAATGCATCCTTCTGTGGAAGGATCTGTGCATTCTCCTCTCACCTACAGACCTTGAACAAAGTGGGAACTGCACAAAACTGATAGGACAGATAAAACCTCTAGCAGGACACAATTCCAGTAACCTCTTCAATTTCAACTGGCTGTATCATGTTATCTACTCACACACACTAAATTGATATATTTTTAAAATTTTTAGGAATCATTGATATATCCCCTATTAAACTTAGGGTTTCATTCATGTTCAAATGCTACAAGCAAATGAAGGAAAAGATGTGTTGTTTCCCAAGATCATATTCATCATGGTCCCGGGACTGTTTTTACATCCAAGTGTATATAGCTGTGCCTTTTGGTTTTTCAGTGAACATGGGGGTCAAATGTAAACTGTATCTTTTCTTAAATCGTTGTTCTTTGAATTTTAATTGCAGAATAACTGTCTCTTGGAAGCCTGTTCTACTGAATCATGTCCATTCAGGCAGATTTTAGTGTAGGCGACCTCAGATGAAATGACAGCAGTTTCCACAAGCACAGCTGTTAAGCAAGAAGAGACAACAAGCAAACTAACAAAACATATAGGGAAAAGTCACAATCTAGTCTGGGAAGGAAGCCTACTGGTGTTTGTTTTGGGTGTGGGAATTCCCTGGAGACTCTGCAACAGAGATGTGTTGCACAGCCAAGGAAAATTGTGAGTCAAGCCCCAATAAGTTCCGAGCAGGAGAGCCTTGCTCAGCCCAGCTATGGGACAGCAGCAGCCCAACACGGTGCACCAGCTGCAGCCAAGTGTGAACTGCCTTTGCCTGTTCCCCCATCACCTTGGTTCTTGTCCCACCATTAGCAGGCACAGGAGTTCAAGCTGCCATGCAGCAACTCCTGTGAGTGCCTCTGGGCCTCACCAGCACTGCTTCCCACCTGCTGAGATGGTGTTATTTACCTCAGTCACTATTTAGCTTTTCTGACTTTCAGTGAGGAGCACAGATGGGGTATTCAGCATCTGCAGAATCTAATAAAAGATAAGGGATACCAGGGAATGTGCCTGCTCTGAGAAGCTGAACAGATGTGCTAAAATTGAGCTGTATCCTCAGAAGGCTTTTTGTGTTGATTTGTTTATTTTTTTGGACAATATCAGTCTGACTGAATTGAGCTATCTGGACTTTATTTTCCTGGGAACCAGTTTCATTCATAGAGCTATTGCCAAAAATTAAAAATTATCTAAAGCTAAAGGTGATTTCTAGAAACTGGAAAGACCAGATGTCCATAGATCTGCCTTCTCTTCTGAGAGTCGAAAAATAGAGCTAGAGGCTTTAGAAAAAATTGGGCCAAGTTCAGAACTCATTCACTGGAAATTCGTTAACTAGCCCTGGATAATATCACAGTAAGTCAGAGAGATGGAAAGGCAGGCTTATTGTTGTGATAACTTGCTACAGGAGCCATAAGATGCTCATTTTGAAGATATCAAAAAACTTAAAAATATTCCTCTGTCTTGTGGGTTGATAGTCTCAGAAATCAAATGAAATATGTAGTCCTTATTCATTTTACAGAGACAATGGGAAGAAGAACACCAGGAATGCTGAACACTGCACATTTCATGTGGAAGTTGATTCAGTAGGAAAGTGGCCAAAAAGCAAAATTGAACACTGGAGACATCCAAGTGATAAAGCCTGCAACTCAACTATATTACATGCTATAATCTGTTTAACTGCAACCAATACCCCAATAGATGGAATTGTGACCAGAAGATGTACTTAGCTCTTTGCTTTTCTAGTCATCCAAATCTCTGCTTATGTGAATATTTTGATCTTTTGACTATTTTACCCAACCTTGATCAGGTTTCAGAAAAAAAAAATTAGATTTCTTTTTTTAGTAGTGTGAGAACAGTAATTTGACTTTTTCATAAACATCTGAGATCCTTTTTTATATACTGTTAGCCAGAAGTATTTGCTGAGGTAACAGGTTTGAATAGAAGCTTATGTAACTCTTCTGTGTGTCAACTGAGACACTTCTGCATGGCACTGCATGACATGTTAGAAACTAGAAAATATTTGATCTTAATAATTGACACAGGCTGCTGTCAATTTCATGAAAGAGTAAAAATCTTGGATATTGAAAGTTATTTACTCCTTCAGGACTGGAAGAATCACTTTTTCTTATAGAGCTGAATTTATGAATAGGACCTGATTTTATTATAATTCCCTCTTTTATGTGCTGTGCAGTGTTGTCTTTGTTCATGGAGGTTAGTGGGATGATGCAGGATAGACAGGTTCCGACTGACTTGTTTAGCTTGCAGAGCACCTTCAGCTCACTTTGAATGAACAGCACTACATTTATTGCATATATTGCATAGACAGTTCCCTTCTCACATATCCCTTTTCTGTGGCGTAAATATACTGCCTTTTCTAGAAAATGTGTAAATTACAAGTTTAAACTGCAAACATGAATTTCAAGTATAACTAATACAGACACCAGTGTATGAATATAGAAAAGTAAATATTATAGCTAGGGTAATCTGACCATTTTGAATGAATTTCAATTTTTCAAATGGAGGAAAGGAATTATGTTGAATTGCATCTGATCCAACTCTTTTGATTATCTCTTCTATATACATTCTTTCAGACCAAAGAACAAGATCAGAGCACTCCTGAAGAATTTGACAGCCCAAGACTCCAAGAAAACCTCCTACAGAAACCTTCATCATATGATTTCTTACATTTGGCACTTCAAAGTTGAACTGTTAGTCCTCCCAAATCTGAAGTGACTATATTTGATTAAAGTCTTATTTGCTGCATGTGTAACCATATTTTCCAAGTCCCCATACATGAGCAAATAAATGATCATGAAATATTTTGATCGTACAGAATACTTTTAGAGGGAGTGATTTTTCCCTTCCCAGCACTTTCAACATAGCTTTTAGTGATGCAGTAGTTCAATAGCTAGGAATGTTCATTGCTCACCTCTATGGTTTTTGCTGAGACAGAGTTTTCTTTATAGGAGCTGGTACAAGGCTGTGTTTTTTGATTCGTGGTGGAAGCAGTGTTGATAATAGAGGCCTGTGTTAGCTATCTCTGAGCAGTGCTTGCACACAGCTGCTTGTTCTGCCTCTCCCCCAGCCCCACCACCCAGGTGGCTGGGAGTGTACAAGGAGCTGGGGTGGAGCACAGCTAGGAAAACTGAGCCCAACTGACCACAGGGATATCCCATAATATGTGACGTCATGCTCAGCATATAAAGCTGGGCAAAGATGGAGGAGGTGATATTTGGAATTGGCCTTCCCAGGTATCCATTACCCATGAAAATGCCCTGCTTTCCTGGAAACTGGGGGGATGTGTGGGGCTGAGCTGCCCGCAAGGATTAACCAGCATCACCCAGCATCTCTGCGGTGGGAGATGAGTTACTCTACATATCAAAGTATGATTTTCATTGATTTATTGTGATGAAATTATTCCTTACTTTAATTCTCTGTTAGTTGACTGTTTGGGACATGGCTACACCCTTCTGTTTGGTCAGCTCAATTGAATGAAACTGGTGGATGGTATTGCTTCAGAACAGGAGGAGTCTCATGGTACTTGCTGTGGGAAGAGTGGAACTATTGTTGGTGTACAAAATGAACAATTTGTAACAAAAGCAACAAGAAGGACGCATGCTCCTCAAAACATCTCCTTGTCCAGAAATTATAGCAATTGGATTTTTTTCTTCCTTTTGAATTTTAAATAATTCTTTTTATTTATGTTTGTACAGCCATGTACACATACCCCGTACGCTGGGGGTTTTTTCCACATAAAAGGAAGTGATGTTGCAAATTCTGCCTTTAAAGTTGAGTTTCCTGGATAACTTATTTATCTTGGGCCCAGACAGACAGTAAGTTTTTGATCCCTTTTAAGCTCTTTATCCAGTGATCACTGACAGTGGTTCTCCCACATCCTCTGATGCTAGACTGCATATTATAGACCCGAGATATTTACTGGGGCAAACTTTGGAGCTTATGGTCCCAATACTCAAAGACCCACACATCTAGAGTTTCTGAACTCACACTATCAATATTCAATTAAAAACCCAACAAAAAGCAAGAAAAAGTATAAAATCAGAATTTGAAACTATTCAGAATTTCTCTATGCCATTTAAAAAATAGTTTTTGATGTGTGATTTTTAGAGTAGTAGTTTGAGATACTTGAAAGGAGTCTTTATTCATGGGAGATGTTCACTGTTATTTGAGGAACAAGTTTCCTTTGCGGTGTGTCCAGAAAGACAGTATTGAAGTTTGAAATTTTTAATGGATTTCTTTAGGTAAGTCTTACATTTGCCAAAAGGAATAGAAAATTTAAGAAAAATCTATTCCCAGAACTTTCCATCTTCTCTTTAAGTTGAAAAACAGCTCCTATTCCCAGTTCCTTAAAATCCTTTTGGATTAACTGTGGTGCAAATGAATTTAAACCAGGTTTTTCTAGCTATAACAGTTATACAGAGTCGTCTACAAGCTACCGTGAAGAAACCATCTGAGAGAAGCCTGAGAACCTACAAAATCCTGAGGTGAACCTTACTGTAGGTGGCAAAGTTGAAATATATCTTCATGCCTAGAAAACCTACCAGCAAAGGGACAGTCTCTTTCAAAAATGCCTATCAAGGATAATATTGTGCCTTTTCCTCCTCTGACTTGAAAGACCAGCTTGTAAAAACCAAATATACAAGTGAAAAAACATGGGTACAGAACCAAGCTGTAGATCAGGATTAACTCCATCCACTGAGTCACAAGCAATGAAGCCACACTGCCCAAAGCCAGCAGTTTTCCAAGTGCTTAGCACGTGTCCTGAATGTGTTCAGAATGCTCTGCCAGATATAACTTTTCCTATAAACTGAAACAGTGCTGGGGTGTTCCAGCTGCTCTGACATCTCATGAGACCAGTTGTTCTTGCACTGTGTTGAATGTTACACTTGCATTGTACCAGACATCTTGTCAGCACATTCCAGTAATTTGGTGGCACAGCCAAAATCAGTAGAGAAATCACAGAATCACAGAATGTGTAGGTTGGAAGAGACCTTCAAGATTATTGAGTCCAACCCAGCCCTAACACCTCAACTAGATCATGGCATCGAGTGCCACATCCAGTCTCTTTTTAAACACATCCAGGGATGGTGACTCCACCACCTCCCTGGGCAGACTATTCCAGTACTTTATCACTCTTTCAGTGAAAAACTTCTTTCTAATATCCAACCTATATTTCCCTTGACACAGCTTAAGACTGTGTTCTCTCATTCTGTCAGTTGCTGCCTGGAGAAAAAGAGCAACCCCCAGCTGTCTACAACCATCCTTCAGGAAGTTATAGAGAGTGATAAGGTCACCTCTGAGTCTCCTTTTCTCCAGGCTAAACAACACCAGCTCCCTCAGTGGTTCTTCATATGGCTTGTTTTCCAAGCCCTTCACCAGCTTTGTTGCCCTCCTCTGGACATGTTCAAGCAACTCAACGTCCTTCCTAAACTGAGGGGCCAGAACTGGACACAGCACTCAAGGTGTGGCCTCACCCGTACAGGGGAAGAATGACCTCCCTGCTCCTGCTGGGATGCCATTGGCCCTCTTGGCCACCTGGGCACACTGTTGGCCATGTTCAGCTGGCTGATGAATTGTACCGGCAACAATATGAACTTGTGAGTTAACTTATGGCTCAGGATGTTTCTAGGCAGGAATGCTGGCATCAGTTCCCTAAAAACTAGTGTAGCTCTGCCAACACTCTGGAAGTGGTGCATGAAATTCTAGTATGAGGGCTGTTCAAAGTAACCTTTTTATTCAGGATTAGGAACACTGAATGCTAAACCATGGAACACCCCTGCAGTGTGCCCTACTCCACACTCAGAAATACAGTCCAGTTAAGTAGAAGTCAGGGTGAAAAAAACATGGCCTACATGATGTCATCTCTTCCTGAGATGATCTTGACTCCCTAAGGCCAGGGTAATTATGTCTTTTCTCAGTGACACACTCTAGCTATCTCTGTGCTCCTATTGCCAAAGCAGACTGAGCTACTCTGAGTTCAATGCAGACTGAAAGCAACAGCAGCAAGTAAAGTATTATGGTTTCAAAACACAACTTCTCATGTGACAGGTCCCAGAAAGAAAATCTCAGCCTATTTAAAGTGAGACCTTATATCCAGACTGCAGTTAATTCCAGCAAATTTCACATCATGATTTGGTGGTCTCTCCTTGCATTATCTCCATTTGATCAGTATAACTGTAGTCGGGTATGCAATGACTTTGAATGCTGGCCAAATATTACCCTAGAGATGAAATCCAAGCATTTATTTTTTTTTTTCCTTTCCCAATTCAAAGCACATCTCAAAGTTGTTCTGGCTTTCTCTGTGAAGGAGGTTAACACAGATTTTCTGTGCTAAGGCTTTTTTAGTTTTACAGGCACAATGAAGATTTCTTCACTTCTGGTGGAAAAAGGAAGCATTCCAAAATGTTTACCAAAGAATAGCTGTTTACAAAACCAGCATCTTGCTTTTTGTCTTGGGTAGCTTAGCATCCATAAATGGCAAGAAGGTTGTTCTGGTACTCCAAGTCCCCCTGCATTATTCATCAGGGAAGCTCAAGCTGAATAATTTTCTCTGGGACAAAGCTGTTGCTAAGCTTAAAGTTTGGGAGATCTAGTAATGCAATTTTGCTTATCCTTCTTCCCAGGAAACTCTTCCACTCACACAATGTGAGTATATCGTGACTTGGCAAAATCACACTTTGTGCTACTTCCTGAATACTGGACAACAGGACAACTGTGTGAACTAGAAAGAAGATTTATTAACCGTGATGCTTCAGCAATCAGTCAAAATGAAAGGAAGAGAGGGCAGAGACAGTGAATGAAAGGGTGGATAAAACTAGTTCCTCATGACAAGTATGGTATGACATAGCTTTTCCTAAAATGTTCAAGAAGAGAAACCCTAGGTATATGTACATTTTATATTATATATCCTAATCTCCATGATAAATGTAACTTCACCTTTGCTAATTAAAGTTCTATCTTCTATTTGTCTTAATATAAGGTGAGACAAAGCATTCAAGATGTCCATTTTTTTTTTCAGTCACTTGTGTACAGACAGATGGAGTGCACAATTTCCTCTGCTGCAATTTCACTTAAAAGAAATTGGGGTTTCATTTTTGGATAACCAAAGAAAACTTTACTCCAGTGGAAAGGACTGAGGTTCAGAGCTGAATAACAGCTTTTGCTGATGGTCAGCTTTTGGTCACAGTGTTAGCAGTGTGATCATGAGAGCAGTCTCTGGGCAAAGAGGCTTTGGCAAAGAATGAAGGGTGAACTCATCTGGGGAGGCATACAAGAAAGGTGAAAAGAAAATAAAATCTGGAAACTGATTTGCAAGTAAGACATGTTACAGACACTTAAAGTATTTCTTCAAGACTATAAAAAGTAGAACAAGACTGTTTGCCTTTGTATATCAGTCCTTCAAGAAATGACTTGACATATATAAAAGTAGCAGAAGAAACAGTCTGGAATTATGTCCAGCACCAGTGTATTGAGAGAAAGCACAGAAAACAGTGAGTTAATTTGGCTGCAGTGTCATGAAACATTTGCCAAAGTACTACTCTGGTGCATTTTTCTTAGCTCTGACTCCCTAAGGGTGTTCTATCTCCCTTCCAACTTACACTGCAACTCTGAGAAATTACTTCTTGTTTCAAAAATTCTATTCAAAGGCTAGAGGCTCTTGGAAATGTACTTATTCTGGCACTCTCTGCAGAAAAATTACAGGCTGAGTGAACACAAAGACTACCTGTTGATGCCTAGAAATGCTTCCTTTGTGCCTGTGTGGAGACACACTGGTGCATTGTTAGGAAAAAAGCTAGCACCACTTTCCTCTTCTCTAGGCTGCTTCTGCAGATAATCATATAAATCATATCATATCATCATATCATATCATATCATAT
>VZDJ01007749.1:50664981-50698550 GCA_008694505.1 Cyanoderma ruficeps
TATCATATCATATCATATCATATCACATGCTTTCACTGTTGTCTGGAATAAGACTAAAGTGCGAGAAATGTCTTTGAGATCAGGGGAAATCACACTCCTAATACTAACTACTCAGATGTACCTTTTATGAGACTTACATATGGTTTATTATCCTTGAAAAACCCAAATATCAGAAAAAACCACAACCCCACCAACCCTTCACTGTCTGATTTTTATAACATGACATATATTATTTGTATTTTTTTGTGCCTTTTAGAACTCCAAGTTAATTTTCACATGGATCTTGTGGGTAACATCTTATGAGGTTCTGATGGGAGATGAAATCAGACTTTCTCAGTCAGATATTTTCCAGTAGCTACTGGGTTTTTTTGCATAAATTAGCTGAGATTTGCACAATAGTATGCACTGACATACAACATATATGTTAAAACATCAATTTAATAGTTAAATTTATTTTTGGGCTCAGCTCTGGTCACTTAAAGCTGTAATCTTTTGTGATAGAAGCAAGATTTAATAGTTGCAGTTACCTATCTTAGGGTGGATATGAAAATATTTCTTATTTCAGCTTTACTGAACATAGAAGATGTGCAAATTCTCTGTCAATGATAAGTATAATTATTATGACATTTTGAATGTAAACATTAATATAATAGTGAGAAGTTAACAAACCAAACCTGAGCAGCAGGTAACTGAATCCTGTGTTACTTTTATCTCTATTTAAAGCCAGGGAGTTTCTTTACAGAACAATGTAATTATTGGTACACTGTGATTTTTATATTCACTTGTCATGCAAGTTGTCTGTGGTATGTTCCCATTTATCTTAAATATCCCCATGTTCTTAACACGTAAACATAGGCTGAGTGCCTGCAGGGATAATTGCATAAAATAGGTGTGTTGCAAGAACACAGTGTGCATTTAAGTGTCTTTATTTTGGAAAGTGTATTTTGTATTCAGTCCTGCATGTTGTGCTTTGCAGCTCAGTAGCTGCAACTCATGGGCATTTGTTTAAAATCCTGATTTTTAAATAATCCATCCACATGCATTTGCTTCATTGATTATAAGTGATTGTAAATTGTTACTAGTACTGCACAGCTAGTAGAATGCATATATATAAATTCAGAAGAACTTCAAAACATGTATTTGTCTTCAAGGCTCACAGTGACCTAAGTCTGGTCATGAAGTGAACTCAAGGATCAAAGTGACAGCACTGAAAACCCAGCATTGAGATGAAAATTGGGTCGCTCACATCCAGTCCAGCTGGGATGAATATTCTAGCATAGCTTAAGAACAGACTTTAGAGTCATCACCAAAGAGCCCAAAGTCAGAATTTTTGTGTTTGGCCTCCCCTAACCCCATGCAAATGGTGATGTCACTAAGGAATGAGGGAAAAGAATTGTTTGTGTAGGTCTGCTTCTAAACAGAATTATTTTCAAACTTTTCCATGCAGCATCAGCTGTTTCTAAATGATAATATTTTCATTTACCACTAATCCACTCAAGACAAGACATAACATTCTTGTTCTGTTAATTTACTGGAATTCTTATTTGTTCTTATTTTCCGTCATTTATTTTGATGTCCCCACATCACTTCTTTAATCCAATTTCAATCTGAACAGCAGTGTAGTAACTGGTTCATAGTCATGAAAGTGTCCTGTGCCAAACTAGAAAAAGCACATTGTTGTTATTCTTGCAAAGTTGAACTTGTTAGGGAAACTACAAGGGTAATGCCATGACAAAATAAACCGCTGAACCATCATTCTCCTAAGTCCAATAGTAAGGCACTTTATATGGTCACACAAGATCTAAAAACAGTTTAAAAACCTCACTGAGATGGAGCCAAGAGAAATATTAACAGGCACCAACAAAAGGAACTGAACAGTGAGTGTATTTTCATGTGTCCTTTATAGGAAATTTCTTTGGTAGGTTTTTTGAAGCTTATGACAGAAAAGGAGTAGAGATATTTCAACATCCAGGATTTCAGCAGTGGCAGTTGTCCCTGTACCTCAGTTTATTCTGGTTTCTTAGTAACTCCTTAGTTGTCTTTTAGATGGTTTGAATTATTTCAATTGAAAAAAAGTGAGGTACTTTATCACATAGTTCATTTGGAGAGTAGAGATTGCATTTATGCATTAAATTCATAAGTTGTGTTGGGGAGAATGAACATCATGAGATGGGAATTCAGACTCTTACAGTGAGATATAGAATGTACTGTCAATATCGCACATACCTGTGTTTTCATCGATCTTGATTTCCAGGTGGGGTGAAGATTTCCTCAAATAGATGGAAGTCCAGAAAAAAATCAGATGCAGAAGCATGTCTGTAGAACAGAGTCTAGAATTCTGACAAAATTTATGGTGAGCAACAAATCATGATGTCAGAATGGATTTCTTTCTATTTTTTTTTTGCAAAAACTAATAATTTCTCATTTGAATAATGACTCAGCATAAAAATTAGTACACATTATTGGTTATTGCATATAAATAATTACCTATAGCTGTGTTATTCTACTTTTTACAGAAGGGGTTTGCATATCTGAAATGTGTGTGTAAAAACATGTAATCACTCTTGACAAACATATTTTAAGCTGCTTTTGGAAAAATGAGATCCTATATTTCTATATGGATATCTTCCTCCCAGACTTGAGTTACCATAAGTTCTGATATATGTGATTTATATCAGTGTGGAGCACAAATATCAAGATTATGACATAACATGATTTGAAAAGGAAGATGTTTGTGTTTGATATCATGTAAAGGAGAGCAGAGACACAGTCAAAAAAGACAGCAAGTGAAATGATTAATTAGATGTGCAAGTAAAAACTGCCTTCATTTAAAGCAGAAAAAGAGACACTGTGCTGGCCAAGGCACAACATGAACCAAAATGCTTCCAAGAGGTCATACAGGAGTTCTCACTATGGTTATCTATACATCAAGCTTTGGTCATTGATGCAATTGAAGATTGTGCATGACGACATGCCAAAATGAAAGACTAAATGGTGATATTTCACATAGAAACTTAGAAAAGGAACATTGTGAAGAATATTATGTTCTCTCTTTTAATAATGACAGCTAGACAATGGAGCTGACAGCTAGACATTCCTCAGAAAATGTCAGAGGCTAAAATTTGGTTTGGATGGGATCAGAGAAGTTCAAATAATAATAATAAAAAAAAAATTGTGAGACATTCCATTGAGATACTACCTGAATTTGGTTTGGTGGAAGAGATTACCAGAGAGCAGAAGAGGAGGTGATGAAGGACAGGAGAAGACATAGACAGCAAATAAAGAAGAAAAAGAGGAGTAACACTAAGGAACATAATGAAAAACTGAGAGTAGAAGGGCAGCTAAACCGGAAAGAAGCACTGCTGACCCACAATATGGATGGGTCAGGAAGAGAGAGAGAGAAGAGCTACGCATGATCCTGAGCTTTGGTTTCTATGAGATTTCTGGTAGCAAAATTTTCAGAAACTACCAGACTGGGAAGTATAGAGGATTGAAGAAATTTTTCAGGAACTGACATTGGGATGGGATGAAAACTGAAAAGGTAAAAGATGGAGGTTAAAGCTCATGGGCTAAGTTGTGTTATATGTGATGTTTTTAAGATGCAACGGAGTAATGGACTACTTCTACATGATAAAAGTGGAGGGAGACTCAAGTGTTAAAGGGAAGAATATAGAACTGTTGGGAAATATCTACTCTTGCACCTGTCTGCCGTTTAATTCAAGATATATATCACAAATAAATCATAAAAAATACATATTTTTTAAAAAGATGGAGGGACTAATTCTATATAAGAAAAAGATCATAGTTTCACTATACACTTGCTTACCAGTAGCATATAGCTGGTTTCCAATATTTTTCATGCTTGCTTTTACCACTTTCCCCCTCTTCTTAAACTGTTACCACATGTCATACACCTTATTTTCCTACAAACTTTATTACTGGAAGGCCAGTGGTTTACGTGCAATGTTAAATGCTGATGCCATCCTCAACCTGACATGTAAACACATAGCTAGACTCTGCTCTCAGCAGGGGCTGGAAACTTGACTTTGGCTCTTTAGCATCTCTGGAAATCAAATCAGTTTTTCCAGTGGCTAAATGCTGATTTATTTTTCTAACTGTGGACATTCTAGCAGCAGTTTTGAATAGGCTGAAGAATAACTTACAATGTGGTTACCCTTTTCCCTATCTAAACTATGCAGGTGGGTGTCTGAGAGCTTTATATATACTTGGATGGAATTAGTTCATCTGGCCATGAACTTAGCATCTAGATGCATATTTTCAGCCTTTGCACATTTTGGCGTTTAGAAATCTGCTAAGGATCCAAGGATTTCAGTCCGGAGTTGGGTTCAGTGGTTGTGAATGCCTTCTTACAGAAGCAGGGTCAAAGAGGAAAGATTGGTGGCAGAGCTGCTGTTACTCATTCTGCTGCAAATAAAAACACTAGAAAAGAGCGGCAGGCTCCCTGAATTTTTAAGGCAGTTTACTTTAGACAGGCAGTGGACAAGGCCCAGAAATGACCCAGAGCACAAGGATTCCCTATGCCCGGCAGTACGCTCTTAGCGCCATGCTCCCTCGTCTTTGCTGTTGTTCTGGCCTCATGGCTCCCTTAGTCCTGGATACTCTTGGCCACATTTGAAAGAAGCAGTTGATGTTTGCTTTCACAGTTAAAATATTACCTAGCTTTGCTGTTTCGCAGATGTTTTCTATTTGTTACTTCACTGAAAACTTTTGAAACAACCTCATGAACTTCCCCTCCTCTCTTTTCAAAGTCTAAATTTTGGGCTGCTAAATTGACATACCTTATGCAGCAGGATTGGTAGAGTATTAAGAGTCTAAAAGCCTTCAACCTATTCCAGGGGAAGATGAGAGGTTGAGTAGCTTTGGAAACCAGAAGTCTCAAAATTCATATTGCAATTAGATTTAGTTTACACGCTATTCAACTTCCTGCTCCTGATTTTGCTTTTTCCTTCCCCTAGTCTAGCCAGATATAAGGCCCAAATGTGTGCAAAGCACAAGTAATTATGCAGTAATTAAAAAGAATTAGGAGGTCCTCTTTTGTTCCTCATTGGAAAGCTTTAAAATGAAAACTCAGGTGTTGTTCCCACATGTAGGCTCAGAGGCTTCAAAACTGAATGTGTTCAGCTGAATAGGATCCATTTAATTCTGATCTGTTTTTACTTATCAGATGCAAGAATCTTCTCGTGAGTTTGTTCATATACATGTTTTATTAGAAAATAATTCTCTGTCTCAGTTGTTTACATTCCTATGTGGCCTGTTTTGTCAGAAAATGGGCAACCTTTGCCAAATGTACTTCCTGGAATTTCATAATTTCACTATGATTTGTTTCCTCTCATATGCTGAAGTATTTCTTTTTTCTTCAATTTAAAAAACAGAAAGCAAAGAGATGGCTAAGTTTAAAAGAGCTTGTTAGCATCAATGTGTACGTATTTTGGGGTTATCATGAAACTGAAACAACATGAGATTATGTGGAGTTGGTTGCATTATTGACCACTATATTTAGACAAAAGTGAAGGAAGTGTCTTTCCTCAGCATTGTGTGGACTTCACTTGCAGAATCCATTACCACAGGAAATAGTTCTAGTCAAATATTATGGCTAAACTTTAGAAAGGATGTGTATAAGTATTGTCTAAAAATAACATCTGTTGTGACAAATTTTAAAAGAAGAGTACTTCAATAGACTGATCTCATTAAAAAAACATTGCAAATGACATTTTACAGCCTAGGAGGAGGACTGTGTGTTTGTTTTCCTTGGTGGCGTATGCCATGAAGGACTGTCCAGCCTTGGGGGAAATAATCAGAATAACAGGACAGCTGAGGAGGAAAGGCCCCTTGGCAGTTATCCAGTCCAAATCCCTGCTTGCCCAGAGCAGGCTGCCACAGACTGCATACAGCTGGGTTTTGAACACCTCTGAGACTGGAGTCTCTATGACCTCTCTGGGCAACCTATGGCAATGCTTGACCACGCTCACTGAAAAAAGGGAGTTTCTTATTTTGAATGGAATTTCCTGTGTTTCTGTTTGTACCCATTGTTTCTTGTCCTGTCAGTGGACACCACAGAGAAGGGCCTGGCTCCAACTCTTTCACATGCCCACCAGGTATCCATACACATCGACAGGGTACTGCTGTGCAGGCCTCCTGCCACGTGGGCTTGATTTCCTGATCATGGGAATGACAATGCTTGAGCAGAGAGGAAGTGATTCTTGACATTATTTACTGGTCTATTGGATGCTTCTTCTCTTCAGGGTTGAATCTTATGTGATTCTTCTGAGTAGACCCCTGGAAAGGCTAAGATATGCTGTCCTGGACTCCAGAGTGGTGATCCTGCTTTTTTATTTGTAGTTTCCTCTCCAGAAGCTGAATTCTGCTATCTCATGGTCATTGCAGCCAAGGCTGCCTCAGTCTTGACAGTACCAAAAAGTGCTTTTTTGTTTGTATGAAACTCAGCAGAACAGCTCTCCTCAACAAGTCCTCAAACACTTGGTTAGAATGTTGTCATCAAATGGACTCCAGAAACTTCCTGGGTTGTTTGTGTCCACTGTGCTGGCCTTTGAGCAGGTCCCCTCGCTGGATCTGTGAGTGTGAGACTGCTTCGATTTCTCTGAAGAAGGCCTCATCTACTTCTTTCTTCTTGATCAGGTTGTAGTAGATGCCCACCATGGCCTCACTTGTGCATGAGTCCTGACCCATGAGTTTTCATCAGCTCATGACCCAGCCCTAGGCAGAGCTCCACGCATTTCTCCTTTCATGTAAATGGCAACTCTGCCCCCCACCCGTTCTCCATCCCCTCTTGAAGGCCTTGTATCAATCCTGGGCAGTGGGCCAGCTACTCCCCTGCTTGTTCCTGATAAGATTGCAGCCCTGTGACTATTCACAAATCTCAAATTCCTCCTATTTTTTTCCCTTTTCTGTATGAGTTAGTGTATGGGGACTTCAGAGAAGCGCCCCAAAGTGCTGATTTTGCAGAAAAAAGTGTGAGAGCTTCCCCAACTCTATCAGCAGTTCTTTATTTGTCTGTTCACACTTGGGATGGGCTCCCTTTGCCCTGGTTTTGTTGATTATGAGATGTCTTCTGGCCACAGTGTCTGGCACCATTTGCTTGCCAACCCTGTCCACCATTTCCTCACTTGGCTGTGGGTTATCATCTTCATCCCTCTCAATCTCAATTTAAATGCCCCTTTGGTTTGGCCAGCTTGTTGGCAAAAATGCTTTGCCTCATTTGGTCAGGTGGATCCTGTCTCTTTCTATCAAGCCTCAGCCTTCAAAGAGTCATAAAAATGGAATCCCTGCTGTTAATAATAGCTGTGAGATGAGTTACTGTTCCACGGGATCTATTCATTGCTCCTAAATTTTTTCCTCTTCATTGGTAGTATCAAGGAGACTTCATAGACCACTTCCAAGATTCTTCGGTATTTTTAAAAAATGAGAAAATTTCCAGGAAAACAACATACCTTACCAGCCACGGTTTGAAAGATCCCCACTGGACTATGAGGAGAAAATAGGTCAAGTAGCTTGAAAGAAACTGGGTTGTTATATATCTTCAGATCCAAATGCTGGTGGCTCCTGGAAGACAGGGACCAAGAGGGACAGCACAGACATGAGTTCCAGAATCTATAGGAAGAGTGTCTTTGGAATAAGTTTCTACAAGCACCATACCTGTGGGCTTGTTGGGCCACCAGCTACTTTTCCATGTTGAAATTTTGGAAGTACAGGAAGGTCGTAACATGAATGTTTTTATACCATGCCTCTGTGTGATCCTAGTCTTCTCTCTTAGACAATCCCAGCTGGAAACAATGACTCTGGGGTTCCTTGAAAGGGGTCAGTGGAGGACACAGAGGAAAGGGAAACTTGGAAGGAATATAAAGCCAAAGACATTATCACATTCAAAGAGGCTTAATAAGCAGTGTGGATGAAGCCATAGAAAATAGTTTCATTGACTTTATGCCTACAGAATAAGCTTCTCAAGGCTTCCTTAGTCTAAATTTTCTCAACCCAATTACAATTTTGATAAAAAGCAGAAAGCAGTTATGATTTAAAAGCATTTTAAAGTGTAGGATTTTTTGGCCTGTCAGAAAGATTTTGCATTTCACATTGTAATGCCTGAACATAAGGGGAGTTTTTGTTAAAAGTACTTGGTTTATTTGAACATAGAGTTGTGCAAAAATTTGACACTAAAATTACTTTACAGATCCCCATTTACTAGTAAAGCTTTTCTGTTATTTCTAGTGTATATTTTTTGAAAGTCTCAACTCTCTGTTTCCTACACTGTCCCGTGTGCTCAAAAGACAGTCTTCTGTTGACTTCTGCTGTCAGGCCAGGTGATAATCTTCACAATTATGTGCAGAAAATAGAGACTCTTAACTGTTATGAAAATTTTCACTTTTTTACACTTTTGTATGAAGTCCAGGTGTTATTTATAATGTGGCATTCTTCCAAAGGCAGCTTGGGGAAAGCAATGCATTCCCTGTTAATCCTCAACCTGCTTGCTTGGGACCTTCCTTATTTTATTCTTTCTTGGGAAAATATTTAAAGCCAGAATAAGGGTAAATTCATCATTAGTAACAATGAACTTGCATTTTCTGAGATCGTGAAACCGTGGAGAGATTGTTGAATAAGAGACAGAATCCTCATCCTGGAGTAATTGTGTGTGGTTTTGACCACTTCTTCTTGGGTCCTTTTTTTGTTTTTACAAAAACAATATCCGGCCCCAAATAAGTGCTTGTGTGAGGCAAATGCTTTGTAGATGGTCAAATACCACAGAGTAATGAAGTAAAATAATTGGCTACAATCATTTTAAAAAAGATTCTAGGTATCAGATACATGTAAATCCAAGCTGCGGTAATCCAGTAAAAATTATATTAACATAAATATAAAATTGCTTTTCGGATCCATTCCCAGAGGAATGCTTAGCCTGCTGATTTAGCCAGTTGTGGAACAGCCTGGTCAAGACTGACATATGGGAATACAGTTGGAGAAAGCACCTAGTCTTGACTTTGTATTTTCTGGCACTCTGAGGCAAGGCAGAGCCAGAGTTAGTTGGGGACATCAAGAACAGATTTATTCAATGGGAACAAAACACTGGAGTGAATGTCTTTGGATCAGTTTAAGTGCTTAGACAGAGATCCTAGACAGTCCTGGAAACTTTGAGAATCTTTCCTGGTCCCTGCCTGCCATCCCAGAAAGCTTTCTGCAGATCATATGTCTATGCTGGTCTTGCGAGGATGTCTCAGATAAGTTTAGCATGTCAACAATGGCATTTACTACTTGTGGTAGGGCAACTGAGTTCCTCCCTTAATGGCACGACATCCAGCTGAAGCTGCTGTCAGAATTCAGTTCTTAAACTGCCTAAGCCTCATTTAAAACTATCCAGTTTTTCTGATTGTTCTAGAGATTATTCTGTGGTCCTGGTGGCTCATATAATGGAAGAGAACATACACTTAAGTTGTCGTGATGAACTTGGACTAATTTTCACCTCAAAAAAATTTTTTTTTTTAAATCTTTAAAGAAAAAAGCTTTCAGATCAATTAATTTTTGATTGCTACCATGAACAACTCAATTTTCAACCAGATGTTTACACCCTTCTCAATGTGACCATAAATATAGTCAAGAAGGTGAGCTTTTTCCATAGTCTTTTCAGAGATGGTCCAAATTTCGGAGAATCCAGGAGTGTTTTCTGACTCACATCTGACACGTACTATCTTAAGCATGGCTGGCCACATCCGTGCAGTTTTACCAATTCCTTCCACGTTAATGTTAACAAACCCCTAATTCACTCTAGAGTACATTAGCCTTTTTCATATCTTAAACCAGATTTCAGAGCCAAAGTTTTGTTTTCTGTCTTCTCTAGCACTAAAGGTTCAAGTGGTGCACATTACTGACAGGATAAGAACTGGGTTAGTTCTTTACAAAAATTGCAGGAGGAGTAATCTGAGACATAAAAATCAGTACTCAGAAANCAGTGATATTTAAAAGATATTTTTTTCTAGAACAATAATCTATAGTGTGGCAATAAATGTAATTAAGCCCTTCCTCAAAGTTCCTTTTACTGGCTGGCCTGTGCCACTCCAAACAGAAGTTTTATCCATTTAATATAATATATAACTGTTAGGCTAAAATTGAAAATATATATATATANNAACACTTAACATTTAAGGGATTATTTTTTTAGACTATCATAGCAGCATTCTGGGAAATTTTGGTCTACCTACTCATTGGAAAGGCAACAGTGATGTCATTTGTATATTTAGATTTTACATGGCTCAGGAACACTGTATACTCAATGGTTGGCCACAGTAATTGATATGGTCCTGTGGTGGACTATATTTTGGAACAGTTTTGGAACTTGCTATGATTTTTTGACAAAGAATTGACTTCTTTCTGCAGTGACCTTCAAGTGGCTTTTTGGCATGGATATAAACATCGCTTATTCGGAAGAAGCTCTCTGGCTTTAAAAGGAAGCCTCAGCTATTTTTATAATTGTTAAACTTGTATTTGTAAATAGATATTGACATTTTGTCATGCAGATACTCTGCATTGCTGAAAGGCCAGTGTCACTTGTACAGAATGCTCACAGCTATTCCAGCACTTACCCATGGGATTTATAGGCATTGCTGTCTGACATATGAGCTTTTGAGGGGATAAAAATATTGCAAATTGTCCTGTCCTATAATCTTGCTAAGACCCAAACTGAGAGAGTTTATTGACCTTTAAATGTATAACAGATTAAAAAGTCTGGCAGTGACCATAAAACTGATAAAGTATAATAAAATATCATCTTGTGCCATAAAAAATATGTCAGAGAGCAAATTAAAGCCTATTTAAAGTCATGTACTTAGTTACTGGTAAGAAATTTTCCCAAACTTGCAATTTTTATGTATATGTCTTTTGGTGAACTTGATAGGACAAGGGAATAAATATATTCAAAATTTTGATGGAGAGAGAAACCAATGAAGGTGTTCCTGCTATTTATTTCCAAGCAGATGTTATGTTCTGTCCTTTTCTAATATTTCCTTGTTTGGTATGTGAACTGTGTGTTTGTGCCTGGGCAAGTCAGCCATACCCAATACTCCTCATGTGACCCCAAATAGAGACCCGTAGTAGTAGTGTTCATCTGGCCAAAGAAATGTGCTTCCATATTTCAAACTTTGCTGCCAGAAGAACAAGTGCACTTCAAGCCATCTTTATTTTTTTTGGTCATTCTTTGGCCTTGCTGGTAGGTATATCTCTTTTAACACCTATAAACCTTGTTACTGAGAATGAAGATTCTTTCTAAATATATTAACTCAATGTTAAAAGACGTCAGTTGGTGGAGAAAGATACGCTAGAATTTGCTAAATGTTAGGGATCAGTCCTCTTGAAGTACTGGACTCCTATGAGACTTGAAAATTTTGACTAAGTTCATATATTTTGATCTCAGCATGTGATAACTGGAGGGATGCAATTTCTATGGTTTGAAGACTACATTCCCTGACTGTATTCTGTTTTAACCCACAGATTAAAGCTGTAATCTGTGTACTGCCCAATGTAACAAAATGTATTGTTCCATCTCATCTACAAAAACTTTGCAAGTTCTGTATTTTCATGTACTTTCTTTTTAGTTTAAAAAATGTTTTCCTAGACCGCACAGCTACAATGTATGCACAAACAAAACCTTTAAAAATGCAGTATTCTTCATCAGCCTGAGGTAGTGATTTGATAAACTCAGTCCCATATCAGTTAGTTTTTACAAGGATGTTGCAAATGTCATATCTATTTTTTCTGTAAAGCCAGTCTCAGTACTGAATGTAGTGATGAACATAGAAGAAAAATCTGTGACTATATTCAGACTATGAATCTGTGACTACGTTCACAATTCTCTAGGGAAGAAAAAAGCACATAGAGGAAAAAGGAAGAAAAACAGGGAGAACAAAGTAAGTGTGAGAGGAGAGGGAGACAGAGGCACTCTCCAGACAATCTATTTGTGCTCAAGTACAACCTGTCTCCCATTGCTAGGTGACAACTGCAGCACAATTCATAAATAACTGCCATCTAAATCATACAAAATCTACCTTTACTCTGTCCAAACATCTCAGTTACATCTATGGGACATTTACTGTAAGCTTAGGCAAGTCTATGGGTCAGAATTTATATTCCAGCTCATGGAATGGAGTTCTTCCCCGAAGTTGTTTTGATATACCCATTGTGGTAAGAAACACGAAAGGTTGCATTTGGATTGGTTAGAAATTTACAGCTTCTCTCTCAGCCAGTCTTTGAGTAATGTGAAAATTTCCATCTGCTCCAAATCTAGGCTGTAATGTACTTATGTTTGCTTCAAAACTAGAACGATAATAAGTGCAAATAGTACATTTGCTCGCAGCAAGAAGTAGCTTGCATTATGCTTTTTCAAGAATTCAGATTAATTAAAATCTCACATGATCATAATGAGCAGGCAGTGATATACCTGACTGTTGTGCCTTTTTTGGAAAAACACGAAATCACTGTATAACTATGAGGGAGTGGATTAATTATGGGAATGTTTTCAGACTTCCTATTATGTACCATTTTCCTATGCTATATAGGCTGTCTACAGATATAGGCTGACTACTTCTTGATGGAATGCCGAAGGCAGCAGCAATTATAATTCCTAAAAATAAAAGTTAATTAATGGCCAAAAAAAAATTAGGATGTATACCTGTTATCAGCAACGCATATGCAAAGCATCAAAATTTACTGAAGAAAAAGACATCCCAAATAGTCTAGATTAAATTGACATGAACATACCCTCTTCAAAATAAGTGCTGGGTTGAATGATACATTTGCCATGCCTTGAAATTTTCTTCTGCAATTTTTGTATTCCTTCAACAGCCTGAAATGAAATTTATTCAGGAGACAATAATTAAAAATTTTTCTGCTGTTCTGCATTAATACTTTATCAATAAAAAGAGATGGAGAGTCTCATTTTATTTGTTTCTCCCTTTCTTCCAAAAATTGGAAAGTAAAGTAAAACAAGATCAAGGTAGGCAAGAAAAAGCAAAGCAAAAGAAACCTTTAAAAGAAAACACAAACTGGATTTTTTTCCTTAAGAATTTTCTAAATCTCTCAGAAAAAGAGAGGTTTTCCCCCTTTCTTCTATCGAAATAGTTTTTAAAATTAACCAATATAGGTTATAAATCTATCATAGTAAAAGGCTGAATATACAAACATATTCAGCCTAATGGTACAAAGACAAAACTATCACAATCAGGAATGATAGCATCAAGATGAAGACACAATTATTGTTGCAAGCTGAAATTTTCACTAAACATGAAAAGGTGTATAAGTGGAGCATAATAATTGTGGTGTGAATTGCAGTGATCCCAGATGCTACAAATGCATCTGGGTGGGTGGCTATCAAAAATAATAAGGCATGCTATTATTCCCAATTTCTAAAATTGCTTGTCTGGCAGATTTTCAGCTTTTCAGGCCCCAGCTGGTGCTGAATATGATGTAATGGTTCCAGGGGAAGATCTCCCTGGAACCCTCTTACAAAACTGAGGAAGTGCCATCTTACACAAGTAAACTTCTAACACTAGAGTTATACCTGGAAAACCAGCATTTTACCAGGTTTTGGAGGGAATAAAGTAAAGAAACACTGGGGCGTGACCACATTTTGACACTGAAGTTTGTGTGCCATATTTAATTGCCACAAAGACTATTGACTAAGTGCAAGATTTTATTTACTCCCTCCTTTATCAGACTATTTTTCTTGTAACTAAATTCTTTTTAAAATTTATCACCTCAGCTATTACAGCCCTAGAGATACATGATGCCAGCACTGTACTGGTTTTCAGGCTTCTGAGAGGACTCCAGCCATAACTCTTAGGCTTTTTTGCAAAGGTGCATTTATAATTTTGGAAAGTTTTGAAGGCTCAGGCTCTAGCTTAAAATCCCCTTAAGATATCAAAATTCTTCTCCCATATGGAAATAGTTTAAGCTTGCCCACCTCCTTCTTTACTGCATAGACTTAATCCACTCAGCTATAGAAAGCTGCCAAGTCCAGTTATGAATCTTGGTCTCTACATGTGCTTCTTGCCAAATATCAGCAGAAGACAAACCACACAGTGGACCATAAACATTTGCTAAGAGATGACTGAATGCTTCAGCTAACACAGGGCATATTCCATCTCACACACACTTTAAGTCCCAGTATATTTTGCAAAATTAACATTATTCTTGTTAGCTCCATTGACATTCTCCATTCTCCATTGACACAGCTAGTCACAAGAAAAAGGATTAAATTTTCAAAAAAACCTTTAAAATTAACTGCCATACACTGTTTTTTTCCTGATCTCTTGCTCTGCCCTAAAACACTAAACTCCTGCCCTGTATGTTTTGAAGTCCTTGAAAGAATACCCAATTTTATGAACGTAAGGGAAGAAGTGTTACTAAAAGCAAAGGATGATAAAGGAATGATCAGGATTTTATGAAGTTTAACAAAGAGAAATGGCAATCTCCATGGCAGGCAGAGAGTCAGGTAGAAGAGAGGAGAATGTATACGGAATTTATCTTGATGAACCAGAGATGCTGGGAAAGAATAACTAAAGATGAAAAGGAAAATAAAGCCAAAAGTATTTAGTAGCAAAGACTGGAATGATGTCTTGATCCAGTAGCTGTTTTTAGGTGTTTTTTTTCCAGTAGTGGGTTTGTTTTGTTTTGGTTGTTTTTTGGTTTTGGGTTGTTTTTTTTTACTATGAGACTTGATTTTGCATTCAATAGAGATGTAAGTTTACCTCCAGTCTCAGATGTGAGAAAAATAGTGACTTTCTACTGAAAAGAAGCCAATGAAGAGTTTTAAACAGAAGCTGGAGAAAACTGGAGTAGGATACAAAAGGGTGTCTACTAAAGTCCTCTAAGGGAAGACTTTAGTAAGCATTGTATGAATCACATCAGACTTGTTGACAATGACTGGCTTATTATGCAGCTGCTGAAAGAAATGCAGCTTTGTGCAGAAGACAAAGGAAGACACAGATAGGGAGTGATTTTGGAAAACATGAATGATTTTTCAGACAGCAGGGAGTCTGTATAAAGTAATGAAACAGAATCCACGATAAGCTGCTGGAGAAGAGGTTGATGCAGCAAAAAGGAACAAATAGCAAGAGCTAAATAATCTCAAGCAGAGAGGAGAAAGACATGGACAAGCACAATGTGTAAAGATGATGAGGAGAGGAAACAGGGAGAGAAGGTAAAAATGTCACTGAAACTGCAGAATGACCAGGACTAGGGGAGAATGCTCATTGCCAGAAAAGAGGAGATCAGTTTTGAAGGAGTTTTGTTTTCACAGTAATGGATTTGAAACCGTTAGGTAGGTCAGAGGATGTAAGCAAAGAAATATGCAAATGTTTGCCTGAATGCAGAAGCATCTACAGGATATTTGGACAAAGGATAAAAGGGTAGATGAAAAAGGGAAAAATACTAGACACAACATTTTACAATGCTGATAGAGATGAAGGTTTTTCAGAGTGTTCAGTAGAAACAGCTCAAAGTCTAATGGAAGCCTAACAAATGATAAATTATCTTGTGATGGATACCATGCTGCCACAGCTGGATCCTTATTAATATAAGGTAAATTTTTGGGGTTTTTTTTTGTTACATAGCACTGATAGGAGATAATAGTGTAGGAGGAAAGGGGAGAAGAAGTTGTGAAAATGCACACAAATGAGTTAGAATATCTGGATATTAGGTTATGTTACTGAAGGCTAATCATATTGAGCAAAGAAACAAAAAAGATGGATGGTGGAACCTCCAAAATCTATTCTGTTCAAACAGAGTGCCCTAATCTGGCCACTCCCAGAGTTCTTTAAAAAGGATCAGACCATGGTCTTTGGGAGGAAACCCATCAAGGGCACCCAAGAAAAACACTGCACAAACTGGCCAGGATTATTGCCTTCAGGGGCACATGGCTTGTTGTGAGCTCTGGGGATAGATAGCTGTGGGACTGGGTAAACTTGCTATTAGACCTTTTATTGGGATTGTGGGAAGGTGCAAAACTTACTCAAAGATAATTAAGGGAAGGAACAAAGGAAAAGAGAATGATCAGAATGGATTCAGGAAGAACAAGCATCTATCTTATTCTTTTACTTAAATCCTACTTCTAAGTGTATTCCATATGGATGTGCTCTCTTGTCTCTGAAATATTCTATATGTGACATACGGGCTCTAACAAATGTCAGGTTTCACTGGGTGATAGATAGATAGATATAGCTATATAGATATATATTTAATGTGCATGTATACTTTAATATTTACATTTATTTTTATATATTCTCTTCATCTGGGTCCTGAATGTTCATTTGAAAGCCATTTTACTTCTTTCAATTTGCAAATGCTGCCTTGGCGTCATTCTTAGAGACTCTCTAATTGTAAATAACTTTGTATAGACAAGGAGATGTTAGCAAGGGACTGGTTTGTTTTCCTGGCATGTCTCCAAAAATCAGTGATTTAGAGTCAGTGTTAGAAGAGTTGGCCTGAATAGAAGATGATGGGATACAATAGAGTTTTGAACTTCTATTCATTTTTATGAAATGATGTTTTCAACATCTGGAACAATTCTAAACTCTCAGTCACATTATAATGCTCAAAGCATTTGAACATCATAAAATTTCCCCTTAACAGTTTGATTAATTGCTGCTTGTCTTGAATCTGCTTGCACCAGAGTAAGTATAACTGGATTTAAGTGTTGAGAAAGGCACTAGTTTGGTTTAATAGTTGTGTTTCTTTAGCTGTGTGTCCCTGTGGAATCCCTATATGTAAAGGGACTGTTAAATGTCAATTTGTGTGGTATTGGGGAACAACACTTAAAACATATTTTATATGTCAGGGATTGGAATGGATTAATACTTGTATTTTTTTTTAGTTTCAAGGATGTGTCAGAATAAAGCAATATTACACCCTGCTGTTTTACTAAAATGACTGAACTAAATCCTGTCAAATTTCACAGGGTTCCTTGGAAGACTGTGCAGAATGTGCTTGAATTGAATAACAATGAATCCAGCCTTGCTGCCGGACCAACAAGCCCAGTGTATCCTAAACCCTCACTGCAGCATGTCACAAGTGATAAAGTTCCTTATTTACGAATCTTACCTTACTCAGATAGATAGTGCATACCATTTTAAGTAAGGTTTTCTACCACCCCTTCTAATCTTTGTAGGAAACAGTTGTAATAAAAGCTATAACTAAGGTAAGTTGGTATATTCTGAATGCCTCAAGTTAGCTGATTATAATGGGACCATAATCATAGAAGCTGGAATTTTCCATATTTACTTCTCATTTCAGGCTAAATTTCTTTGGGAACCTAGAAAATCCATTTTTACCAATTCTGTGAGGATGAAAAAGGGAGCACAACAGAGATTTTTAATACCATTTAAAATATTTTACAGCATTTTCTAGAAGGGGCTTATACTGTTGGGTTCTGCAGAAAGTGAAGTTTGGACAATTCAGCTCAGGATTCACTCTTTGGTTGTTAATAAATTTGAGTACATCAAAGGGTTTGTAACTAAGGGAAATCTTAGAACATTTAATTAAGGACATCAGAAAGTATGGGTCAGATATTTGCTAAAGGATATAACTAGGCAAATTCCAAAAAGCTGTCTGGAAGACTCAGAAACAGAGCCAAGTTCTTTGTCAGTATGGACAGACAGTTCATGTTTTCAATGGTAGAAAATAATAAGTTTGCTTCAGGAAAAGTTAGTTTGGTATGAAACTTAAATCATGAATATTCAAGCTGTCTTTTGTAATATGTATTTATATGAAATGTGACCATGTCAGAAAAAAATCTGAGATATTACAGTAATCTTTGTTGAGATCAGTCCATAAAAAAACAAATATTGGAATCTTAAAGAAGCTATGAGATCTTCCAGCCTGGGAAATAACATGTATCTAGACATTCTTTCAGAAAAGTATAGCAAATGTACTATTTTAAAAATATTGAACATGCTATTAAAACTCTACACTCTAAACAAATAATTACTATAGGAGTAAAACGTATGCAGATGCCTTCAAAATACTTCACACAATTCCTAGAGATCTCTTTCACTTAAAATGTGTGTTTTCATACTTTAACTAAAGAATATTTATAGACTATTGCATCTTAAATCCCTTCAACCATGAAGGAGAATGATCATATTATTATAATGTATTCATCAGCATATATATTTATAGTGGAATCTATACACAATACGTATTTGCTTTGAGTAAAATCAGCTGGTGAGAAGTCTTGTGAAGCATTTACTGATCTTCATCTCCTGTGCAAGTATATCATAAGGGCTCTCATGGCCCACAGAACAGGTAGATGATGCTCACCCAGCATCCATTAGTCATGATCCACACAGCAGTAGAGCAACAGGAACGTGACATTTAGGGGAGCGATACCTTTGGTGGAACTGCATAGCAAATGCAGCTGATTCCTTGCTAAGGCTAAGTTCAGTTTTCAAGTTGGTGTGGAAATTGCAGGAATATTGATTTCAGAATGTAGGTTCATACCCTGAAAAATGGCTAAAAATTTCTTATTTAGATACTTTTCCTCAGTTTCATGTTCCATTTTTTCTTGAAATGCTAGTACAGTAAAATTCAAGCATGCACATAGTTTTTTGTGTCAGGGGATGATACACGTTACAATTATCCTGTCAGAATACCAATTACTTTACTGATCCAGCTCATCATGAAGCCACTGAGAAGAATCAGCACAAGAAATGTAGCAGGAATGAGACCACCCCCTTTTGGCAACAGCTGCTCCTTATGTCAGTACAGTGATCACAGACCTATAACCAGAGTGAGTCAAGGGTTTTGTTTCACTCACCAGTCTGTCAATGGCAGAATGACAGAATAATGCACCCAATTGCAATAACTTCTGTGCAACACTGCATGAACCCCTGACAGTATTTCGTGTTGCTCTAAAAGACTCCTCTTTGAATTAAATGTTTGCAGGTAGTAATATTTAAATTCTACTTTAGTTTTCAGTGATAAACAAAAGGTTAAGAGGGCAACCCATATGCATTTTGAATGTAGAGGAGTACACAGGTTACCCACATGCGTTTTAAATGTAGAGGAGCACACAGGTTAGTTTTAAGCCAGCTCATAATATTGATTTTTAGGACCACCTGGTAGTGGCTGAGCGCTTGAAAGAGGCATTAATGTTAAGAACGGGGGGGGCTTGGAGTAATTGAGAACACAGCAGGAAGAAAATGGCTTTTTGCAAGGCTGAACAGGGCCTTGTTTGATCTGCAAGCCTGCTGGTACTGCTGTTGATGGATAAGAAGGAATGAACTCAGATGTGAGTGTCAGGGCCCAGCCTGTGATGACAAAGGTGATAATTAGAAAACAAAATCATATTTTCACTTGTGTAGAATGTACATCTGCTTTTTGAGAGGCAGTAAATATGGGGCACTTGTGGTGACATTTATTGTCTGAGCTTATAAGACCTTGCAGACCGGCATCTCTGGACATTTGGTATTAACACAGTAACTTTGGAATGCCACATTCAGCCACTTCTGCAGAATGTTCTTGTGTCAATGGGCAGAAACCTAGGGGTCTGGGTAGAGAACAGAATGTTAAAGAATGAGAAGGGAGACATGCAGAGTCGCTGGCATTTGGTTAGTTGACAGAGCAGCTCTTTAATTGTCTATAGATGAAAGTCCTACTCTCAGAAGACTGCTATCACATTCCAGCAAAACAATGTCCCTTGTTTTAGCTGTTCACTGTGGCTTTTCAAGTATACAGTGGAAGAGAAAGAAAAGTCAATGAAAAATGCAATTATGAATAGTAGATGGAGAGGGGATCTCTCACAGAGTTGAGAGAAAGAGGTATGGGGGAGCTCTGAGTAGGACATAGGCCCTGGAATAGGGTGCTGAGGAGAGGCGAGGAAGTGGAAGGGTTTGGGATTGGATCTGGAAAGAACAGGGACCTGGATTGAGAGGGAAGAGTGAGCACAGGGGCAAAACAGGACTGGGGAATTAAACACTGTGGTCTGGGCATGGGTGTAGCTGCAGATCAGGGAAGGGAAACAAGCTTTGGCCTGGCAGAAGGAACACACACAGATCACAGTTTCGCAGAATGGGTAAGGTTTGAAGGCACCACAGTGGGTCCAAAGTCCCTGCTCAAGCAGGATCACCCTGGAAAACCTTTCACAGGATCATATACAGGTTGACCTTGTGTCACAGCATAATATCAGATATGTAGCAGTAAAGAGTGACTCAGGGACCCCAGTCAGGTGCAAAGAATTGCTCCTTATTGCCAAAAACTGTGCCTTTTTACACCGTTAGCCAGTTTTCAGTTTACATGGTTTTAAGGCACAACAAGCCCAAGTCAACCAACCAACACACACCACAACGTGGACATGATGTGGACACATGGCAGTCATGCAGCACGTCTGTCATGTCTGTCACATCTGTCACGTCTGTCACATCTCTCACGTCTCTTGTGTCTCTCATGTCTCCCCTACCCCTATTCCAGCTGAGTCACTCTCCCATGGTTTCCTTCTATTTAGCCCAAGTAACAGGCCGGAGCCATGTTACAAGGCCTTCCCTTCATAAAGCCTCATCTATTGGTAACACAGATATACCAAGTAATGGAAAAAATGCCTAAAAAAAGTGAGTACTGGTAAAAAAAAATCTCGAGGGAATAAGAACAATGAAGTGGGCATGCACAAATAATGGCATTGAAGGTAGAAACAGCACTTCCACAATAGCAGGAGCTTCATCATACAAGAGAAAAATATGTGTATTTCCAGTTATTTCATACTATTCTATTATCTGACTGTTAAAAGTCTGAGCTGAAATCCATTTGGCATTTGACCGGTACATGCACACGCTGGATAAAGGCTTCAAAGATTAAGAAATTGGTCTAGTTAGTTCCTTATTGTTTATAGTAAAGAAGGTAAGAAAAGAAATATACATCAGTTTTCAACATTTATAATTGCCTCTGTTTCAGCACATAAATCACTGCTTGATTTTATTGCATTTCTGTTCTGGAAAACTTATTAGTACCAGAGATCTAAACTATAGAGAAAAAGAGAACCACAAGAAAACATCCGGAATATATGAAATGCCACTTCCAATAGCATAGGACTAACCAATTTCCTTTAAAGATCCCAGCTTGTCAAACACTGATATGAATGACATCTTATTGCATTAAGAACTAAAAGCAGAAACTGGCACACTCTATCCTTGGCTTCCACATTCATTCAGATGTAAATCTGAATTGAAGTGATAGCAGCAGAATTTTCCATGCAAGTAATTCGGTAAGAAGCCCTCACAATTTCTCACTCAGTATGGCAGGATGTGATCCCCTGCAGTTCACACTGAACGGACAAATAGTCACTCAAGGCCTGTGCCAGGGTTCCTAGTACTTCCAGACAGAATTGGAATTAGATTAGAAATTCTGGATTTTATTCAAAACCAGGAATGAGCCTCAAGTGTCTATGTTTTGGAAGATAAGTTTGAAAAGTTTGAGCACCTGGCTTAGTTTCACTTAGCACTTAATTGCAGACAACCTTGTACGTTCATAGTAGAGGAAGGCTAATTTGAAGATTCACATTTTGCAGGGCAGAAGGGAAAATTTTTTTGTCAGAAGGCTCTGCAAATTCTGGTCCCCTGTAAAGGTATTTTACTTAGGTAAATTATCAAGCCCAGCTCCAGTGACCCTTCTGGTCTCACCCTCATAGGAAGAGAAAATTATTGGCAACATACTTACTGGTCATATGATGGTGGTGTTATCTCTTGGCACACAAAGAAATCTTGGAGATGGCAGGTTGGATAACAGATAGGGTCAGTGGGGTAGGATTCATCTCCTAAATTTGTCTTCCAAAAAGAAACCACACTCTGATGATACTTCCATGGAAAAACTTTGACAAGACCTCTGATAACTTCATAGTCTAAGAAGAACTTTGTGGCCATCAAGCCGAGAAGACATCATTTGCCCTAACTCTCTGGGGCAAACGAGAAGCTCTGACCCCTGGCAAAGTCTGATGTCATGCATGGAGTCCCTAAAGCCTTAGCTATGTGACACTGCAATTGCTTTGATGAATTCATACATTATTTTAAGGTAGAGGTATACATAAGATGCTGATTTAACTCATTCTTCTGGGATGAAAGGGCATGTGGCTCGTGAGAGAGGTGCTTCAACGCAGTCTTCAGGAGTCTTCTGTGTCTGGCCAGTCTGTCTAGACAGGCTCTGCTCTTTTACCATTCTACAAGGAGCAAAAATGTCAACCACAATAATACTGAGGTTTTTCCAACAAAAGCTCTGCGGGCTAGAATTTGAAAATTTCTTATTTTTATAACACAGCATAATTTTTAAACCATTGAAATGTTTGCAGAAACACAACTAAAGATAATTTAAGTTGTCGCAATAACATTTTTTGATTTGTTTCTTGTCATAATCAAAATAGGAAAGGAAAGCATCCTTGTAGGAAATATATTTGGCATTGTTTAATTAAATGCTCCTCAATGAACAGGTTTATTTTTCTCTGTCTGGAAGTCCATTATAATAGTCGTCCTGTGGCACACAAAAGTAGTGAACATCTAGTAGGCATGCCACACTGCAAAGAGTCAGAAGGTATTTATCATAAGTGAATTCCAAATAATTAGTGTAAGAAATCATGAAATGTACATAGGAAAAAAGATAGCCTAACATGTATTGCAAACCAGAGGGGGCCAGGACATTAACAGGCAATCTGCACTACTGCTGTTCCCTCAGGGGCTTTCTACAGATGGTTGTATTTCTGGAGTTGAAATGTAGGCTATGTGAAAAGGAAAACTTCTTTTACAATTTTGCTATGATGCCATTTGAGTTTTGATTCTTCTAACGTCTGTAGTCCCTAAGGAGTAGGCAATTAATTTGTTATTTTTACCACTACCTCATTTTGCAAAAGCTCTGCCTCTTAAAGCTCCACTTCCAATTCAGAGAAACATAATTTTGTTGTTGGGCCTCAGCAACACCCACACTCAGAAAATGTAAAGATAATGACAACTGGGGCAAGAATTAAAGAAATAAGCAAAGGATACCAATAACTAAATGTACAGAGCCCTAATATTTCCAAATAAGCTGATGGACGCCTCAGCATGAGGCACTGCAGAGAAAACTAAATATCTGTTTGGAACTCCTCTATATTATATCCCAGAACAGCTTTTATTATCAGAATTCTTTATATGATGCAAAGTTCAATGTTTCTAAGAGATTTTGAATATTTACTCTTAAGTTAAGGTAATAACAAACTGCTGCATCAAGTAAAGATCTTAGGAAAGAACTACCTATAAAAAAAATGAAAGAGAAATCCAATGTTCTTTGAGGTCAGTTGATTTATTTTTCTTTTTTTTAAACAAATGGTACATTATAAAAAATTTTTGCTGGACAGAAAGCTGTTCTGAATTTCTGGCAAAGCTCAAGCTCCATTTACTGCTGTGAAGTCAATCCTTCCTGTGGAGCACATGGTTTTCCAGATTAGTGTTGCACAGTCACTGGCCCTTGAAGTCAGGTTTGGGCATTCTAACACTATTATTCATCCCATGTGGTGCTGATATGAAAAGAAATAAAGATGAAATGTTTATGAGGGTGAATTTTTAAATTGGGTAGTAAATGAATTTAGCACACAAAAGTTGATAACATTTACTGGACCACGGAAAGGCAAAATAAAGCTATGAAGCATTAATAGACCATCCTTAAAACTTTCTAGTTCTCTTAAGGGCTGAAACAAGAAATGTCATTAAAAGACCAGCGAAATGTGAGCGGTATGGTAGACTCATAAAAGAAAACATTGATGATGCCATACCTCTACACATTCACATTCTCACAGGAAAATATTTCAGTGAAAGAGTAATTTAGCAACATGAATCCTTCTGCTTTTTTGTTCAAAGCTCACCTAAACCCTTTGAAAACACATGAATATTTCTTTTTAACTGATGGTCATTCTAAATGGTATTTCAGATGAGACTACTTATGACTTTATCTAGCAATGTTCTTGTTAAGATCACATAAGGGAACAAGTTCCTTATTAAGGCCCATAAACTACTAGGTTAATTTTCCCACTGGCATTTGTTGGGGCTCTGATTCAAAGCCACTGAACTTGATGCAAAACCTCCTTTTGAGTTCTTCATAAACTTTGGATCAGATTCGCTGAGTGAAGCCTGTGAGAGACTTTCTAACTTGGAAGAATCATCTCCTCTTTAAACAAGCTCCCTTTTCAAGAAATATCACTTATTTTCAGTGAGTGTTCAGGGGCTTTGGTAAATACAGTTGGTATGTGACTAATTAGCACCATGTAGCAAGGTTGAGATTCTCTGTGAAAAGAGATATGTCTGTCTATCCTGCAGGGAATATGGGGAAACTAGGTGGCCATCAGCCCTTTTGTTCATGTATTGAAAGAGAGTCACATACGTCTTGTATGACAAGAGTCAGGGGTGAAGCCTGTCATGCAGTTTGTGGAAGAAACACCTTTTGTGCTATGTTGATGAGGAGTTAAACATGTTCATTGAGGCAGCAAGTGCAGTGCATTGAATAAGAGAGGCAGAAAAATATAATTAAGCTACCTCCAAACTGCAAGCAGAACGGTTGATCCAATTCCAAACAACATTGTATTCACTGCAGAGTACTACTAATAGACTTGCTATTCTGGTTTGTTCTTTTCTTGATTCATAAGAAACAAATTTTGGTCAAATCCTTTTAAAGATAAGTATAGTCAAAATTTCATTTTAGATGGCAGGTTCATCAAAAATAGAACTTTTCCTCTTAAGTCCTTGTTTCAACTTGATATTTAGACAGTGGTGCAAAGTTCCAGAAATTCTTTGCAGGAATAAAGATTTTTCTTTTAATGGTCCTATTTTTAAAACTGATGGTATTAACTTTTTAATGTAATTCCAGGATGCAGTCATCTAGGAAATTAATGCTCTGATGATATGATAAAGGCCTCTGAGCTGTATCAGTTGTATGTGATTTACTTGAGCTGAGGAAATAAACAGTTTTAAATTAAATCAATATAGGTCATTTTATTTAGACAGGAATGATTCTTCACAAAGCAGTGTCTCTTTAGCATGGAAAAGCAGTGAGTTATTGTTTGCATGACAATAATACTTTCCTACGTTCCAAGTTCTAAACCAACACCCTTCCTGCCTTTCTCTTCTGCCAGCTTAATACTGGTTACCTGCAGGTGAGTTCATGCACTTAAAGAGAAGATTGTTAGAAAAATGTGTCACTTTTTGCCATTTCAGTGGAGAAGATGGGTGTTCTGTCATCCTTCAACACAAACAGCTATGACTTGACTGAGCAGTGTGCTATAGAGAGTAAAAGAAGGTCTAAGAGAAGACAGAAATATAGTGCACATTATTGTAAAAAAAAAAAAAATCACAAAGTAAGAAGAAATACTATGCCAGATGTGGCAATATGTTTTGGCCTGTTTCACTTCTTTGAGGTTGCTCTTATAACTTGAGAGTGAGGAACTCTCCAGAGCTGCTCACATGCTGTGAGAAGGGTGGGAAGACAAAGAAACAGAGAAGCAAGCTGTGGGAGCGCAGCTTTACTTTTGAGTACATGAAGAAGCAGTATTCTGAATATCAGCACTTACACATCAGGATTACAATTCCACAGAGTATAAATGAGGAAACTTTGGACAGCAGTCTCCATATTGTCATGTGTTTTCCTCAGGGCAAGAATGTTTTCACTGTTATATTTTGACAGCCAAAACAGATTTTCTGCAAAAGAACAGTTTGTAGACTTTTCCATTTTAATTGAGATAAAGCCAAAAGCTATGTCATGTCCCTTTGTCTTCAAAAATACCATTTTGGGAATTAGTGTGAAATACAATTTTGAGGGACGGGTGTGATCCTGGATTCCCACATAGACTCCAAAGTCAGCATCAGATTAAGAGATTTCACCTCCAGTATTCCTACAGATTGGTGGGCTGGTTCTTGCAAAAAAAAACAAGGAACAAGAAAAAAAATGAGGAACAACGACAAATACACAAAGAACTGGTGACACTGCACTGAAATGCTGCCCTCCTTTAAACATGCCATTGACTTGTGAAGGGCCTGGGCATCCACTCTGATGTCAGGCCCAGATAGATTGTTCTTCTTCTAGGTGCAGTCATTCTCCTTTTTACAGCTAATTCATAGCTTTTGTGATATCTTGCATCATATACTCCATAATATATTCCAACTCTAATTTGACAACCAGCTTCAGGTAAGCGCAGGAAAAATTACTTTTGTGCCTCTAAGAACATGGTCAAGATCATACCCATAATGAAGACCTCAGAGATCATCTCCCTGTATGAAGACATCTGATTTCATATTATTTTTTAACATTAAACCTACAATGCCATTTGTTCAGCAAAACTTACATGCTAAGCATAAATACATATGTTTTCCCTAGTGTGCTTGACTCAGCTGGTTCAATGGAGAGATTCCTGGACTGTTCTGAAACTGTTCTTGGATGTGCTGCAGATCACTAAGATGCATGCTGAAAGGTTTGTTGGTATTAAAATGCATTCTCAATGGATCTTTTTTTTTAAATGAGAGAAAAAGATTTCAGGAAAGAGTGCTCATGGGGAGAGAGAAAATGTCAAACAATGACTCTGAAAAATGGTTTGCTATCAGGTGCAGATTAAAGACCCCACCTTATTGTTTACAATGTGACCACATTTCTTTTGTAATTAGAGACCCTGTTAAAAATTAGTAAGTGAATAGAATGGATAGAAACAACCTCATTAAATCTTTTTGTCACAGAGGAGGGAACTGGGGCCTATGTTAATTATTCCTTGATCAATCAAAGTAATAGAAGAAACACTTCAAATATTAAATTATTTTGAAGTTTGGCACTTTTTTGTACATAGATAATTTTTAATTGCTGGGCAATAAACTGCATAACAAAAATGTTGGCAATATCATTTTTTTGTGACTTAAACCTCTGAAGTTTAAAAATTAAGTGCGAAATTCCTTGAAGATGCTTTAACTTGCATAACTCAATAGAAGAACAATGTGCAAAAGGGAGTCAAGAAAAAAAAAGATGCCTGTTTCCATGTGAAATTAATGGGGAACAGCAGGCTACTCATTAATTGCTCATCTCATGATGACATAATGACTACTCCATGCTTCAGCATGGGAATGGGCTAACAGATAAGTTGCTTTCTACTGAGCAAGCTCCTTAGGAGATGCACAAATGCTTTTATTCCACACCAAAGGCTCTGGAATCAGCCCTAAAAATGCCAAAGGAAGACAGATCATTCAAATACCGCATGGACAGGAAGGGGGTTGAAAGACATATAACAATTATCAGCCAGAGGAAGTGGCCGAGATCATCACTTCTGAATAGAAAATACCAGAAGCAGAGACAGAGTCCTGCTGAGAAAGGTGTGTTGGCCTACTGTGACATAAACCCCGACCAAGACATGTCATAAAAGATAGCTGCAATTCTTCTCAGCCTCACCAGTCAAAAACTTGGATTTACAAGTGGAAAAATATAATTATATGGGAACAGAATCTCCAGTTCTTGGATCATATGACATGATGGCTTATTCATGCCTTGCTTTCCTGATATATACTTTCCCTGGAAAAATTCCAACCAGGAGTTCAGAGAAACCTCAACCTATAAAACAGCATTAGGTTGAGGGAAGAAAAATAAGGGCGGAAAAGTCCAGAACACTTGTTTTTGCATCTTTGAAAGAAGCCATCCTATGTCTGACCACAGAGTAACTTATGATCAGTAACTAGAAACCCTTTGCTCTTACCTCTTCGAGATGCCAATTACTACAGACCCTTTGCAGCACAGCTGGTGCTGATAATACATGCAGCTATGTCATATAGATAAAATAGTCCAGGAACTGCATTTTAGTTCTGAGGGCAGGAAGGTTTGCCCCTCAGCTTTGTCCATAAGTGTGCAAATTGCACCAGTAAACATGAGTCCGCACATTTGACGCTCTGAAGGAGAACAAAGGATACAGCTTCACACTCCACTTGGTTGCTAAAATCACCACCAATAATTGTATGGGAGACACAGGCTCCTTGAACTCGGGTCTTGGCAAACAATGCAGTTCTTTGGTTCATTTTTAACTGGATAATTGATGCAGAACATCTCCTATTATAAATTCAGTCAAGTTTCATTCCGCAAAACAGAAACAGTTTTTCAGGATGGACGGGCCATTTCTTGCAGACAATGAGTACACTGAGAGCAAATTAAGCATATCTAATAGGAGAAGCGAATCTCTCACAGTTTCAGAAGACTTTGGTCTCACTAAATAAGCAACCCTTCCCATGCCAGAATTAGCAGTATCATAACAAAAGGCTTTTTATGCTTTGTAAAAGCCAAATGCCATCAGTCCCAATATAATTACCACACCTGCTTTTATCTAGAATCGATGAATAAAAATCCTTTATATTAATTCCTTTTCCAGTGCTTGTAGCTGTAGTTGGTGCTTATACACTAATTAGTCCTTTAGCAAACAGTCTTTTATAGCTATACAATTCTTTTAGGTGCACAGCATAATTTGTCTTTTAAAGTATGGGCAGCAGCACTGACATGATTCATTGGAGGGCAATAGATATTTGCTGAACAATTCCTCTTGAAGGTTTCGTTGGGCAGAACAGGCTCAGACTCAGAGCAAAGTCAAGTAATGATGCCCTCTTCTCAAGTATTTTGGAGAAGGGTCTGTTACAAATGAATTTCCATATGGACTATGATAAACAGGGTGTCTCATCAAGTCCTAAATCCTTTAGGCTGATTTCTGTGCAAGTATAGGACAGAAGGCTGCCTTACCAAGCTTTATAGTGTATATACTAAGCAAAAATAATTATTGGCTAAACACAAGTATGGCAAAGAATCACAAGGTGGTAAGAGACAATGCATGTCCGTGCCTAATGCTACCATACAGCTCAATGACCTAAAAGAACCATATTCATCAGAATTCTAGTTCCCTTACTTGTAAGAAAAACTTTTGCAAGCCTCTTCACACATTGCTATGTGTGAAGAGGATTCATAATAACACCACTTTCACATAAAAGGGCAAAAGGCTTTAATTTGTCATTAAAGCAGATAAATTTCTATACCTCACTAAGCAGATGCTTAAAAAAATATGCTTTTCAACTCTTAGGTTCACCCAGTGACACTCCATTCTTGCATAAACCAAAAAAACCCAGAAAACAGTGATCAAATTCAAACTGAAGAGACAGGCAGAAGACGTAATAATACAGGTTCTCAAAACCATCTTAATCCAGTTCTACTGCAGTCCCCTGCTCTGGCAGAATCGTGTCCAGTGTGACTAAAGGTAGGCATGGCAGAGAAAATCTGGGTTCTTATTCATTCTCATCCAATATTTTTAAGAAAGCATATCATCGAATGTTTTGAAAACATAAGAACCCTGCCTTGCTTGGCTACATGCAATCTTTCTTTAGTGAGGCAAGGGATTTGTGACATAAATGCTCCATGATTGTGGAATTAAAGCTTTCATTGTAAAATAAAGAAGATGATTTAAGATAGCATAGGCAACCCACAAACTGGCTTTTCCCAACTTGATTTTTTCCCAGTATTGTACAAAAGATGCCTAATAATTAAAACAATAATAAAAACAAGACACCTCCCCCCCATCACAAATCCAAAAAAGTGTCCAGTCCCAAGGCAGTACAGTTGCAGTGAGTCTCATTGTAAAGTAAGACTTTGCCTAGAGCTAACTTAGGACAATTACTGTCTTTTGTCAGAGGTAATTCTTGGCAAACATTGGCTGTACAAAGCGCATATTGTAAACATAAATTGTGGACTGTATTTAAGCACAAATATGAGAGGTTTTTTTATGTCCCCTTCCTTTTTCAGCACACTTGAGATATAAAGGGAGATGTCAGGAGCTCATGCAGTTAGTTAGTTTGCTTTTTTTGATGCTTCAAGTTATCTTGCATGGTATTTAGAGGCTGGCCAAGGTCTCCCACACATCCTGGTTCTTTGTCACTCTCCCTGTAGAGGTCACGGATAACCTATGGCACCAAACACATCTGTTGGCTGAATTTTGTTGTGCTCTCTGGGTCTGGATATACACAGTAACTTGTTTACATTTCAGTGAAATATTCACTGAAGTTTCCATGGCAAATCATTATTATTCCATTTGTGACTTCCTGTATCTTTTTATAGAATGGCAAAAGTCACAAAGCAGTGAGAAAGAATGCTCAGACTGGTGAAGGCATTGGTACTTTAGCTGAGAGAGGCATCCAAAGCATTTATCTACTATTAATTGTCTGTGTGACTAAGTCCAAACTGCTTTTCAACTGTAAGCTTCATTTCGCCTTTCATTTAATGAGAATGATAAACAGCTCCTTTCAGAACTGCTTTGAACATAACCCATTAAGACATATAGGACCCTTATAGAAAGCAGTCCATATACAGTAAAATGTGAAAATATAGCAAATCAAAAAGTTGACACGTTTTTTCTTTAAAAGCACTGACAGTTTTTACTCCAGGTAGCTGCAGTAGGGGGAGGAGAAAGGGGTACCAGCATGCTAACAAAGGGTTTGGCAAGTTTTATTTTCCTTCTTTTTGAAAGAAATGAGAGGGATGGAAATTGGTTGGGCAGAAATTATATGCCAGAAGCCAGCAGTAAATGAAGGTCTGGCTGCAGGCAACTGTAAAGATTTTTTTTTCTGTTTTATAAAACAGTGAGTTTGGACTCTAGACTGCCATTCTGATTGTCCTTATGAGGGTGAGTTGAACCACAGCTTCTTGTTTTAAAATATTTTTTCCATAACTAACAAAGATCTGCATAGTTTCTCTAGAAACTGCTGCTGCAGACTGATATTAGTGGTCTTGCTTTGAAGTTAGAAAACATGGAAAACTTCTGTCAGAGCCAGCTTGATGATGTGTTTGTGCTTTTTGAACTGCTGTTCTGCTTAAGATGTTACTCTTTGGACTGGCCACAACTGGTGGAGCTGCTGAAGTTGTGGATTCAGGTCTCCACAGAGAATCACCTGTAAAACAGAGTGAATTATGTCTTTCAAAGATCAGTCCTACTTGAAGTAATTTTGTTTGGGAAGTGGTGTAATCTACTTATGTGTAGCATGGAGGCATCTGTGGTTCTGAAATCTTCCATGAGGATGTATGCAGAAAGCCAGGTTTAGGACCAGCTCTGATTCATTTGAGCAGCAGAGATCAGTAATAGGCAATATGATTTTTTTCCTTACTCCTTGTCCAAGGGAAGCTGATTTTCAGGATCATTTTTTCAGAAATTGGTGATGTGTAGCATAGTAGGGAAAACATAGATGCTAGACCCCAGAAGAGATGCTGAAGGACAGAGAATGTAGAATTTGTATGGGATAACAATTCTGCATACCTCTCACTACCAAGTAGGAGTTTTTTAGTCTACAAGGATGGTGAATTAAACCAGAACTGAAATTTCATGAGGCCAGATCAATTGACTCAGCCTCTTATACTTCCCAATCCCTTCTGCTTCTTTTCTGACTCCCTGCTTTGAGCTCTCTGTCCTTATTATGCATCAGCTGCAGCACTGACTGTACACCAAACATCCTATAATGAAAGGCTTGGGGAAGATACATATTCCATACATTCCATGTATTCTTCCCTGTAAATGTGGGTTCCCTCCTGTCACAACGTTGAGCCTACAGGCTCTGGTAAATGGGAATCACTTCTATCTTGTAATTTAACTCTATGTTGCAACATTGTGGTATCACGGTGATGAATCAAAATCCCATGTAATGTCAAGCACATGCAAATAAATAAATTTGTATTAAATGTTAAACTGTCTTCATGTGGAATATGTGACAGAGCTTAGTCAGAATGTATTGAACCCTGATGTACACACATGACATCCCACCAAAAGCAGATTTAGCTCACCAACATTGCAAAAAATCCCCCAAAAAAACAAAACTTTTATAAAAAGGGCTGAATGACTTTCTGTCAATTCAGTGATGTTGAGTTTTCTTGGAGTTTTATGAGAGTCATGAGACAATGGACAAGATGGGAGAAGGACAAAGGCAAAGAGATGAAGGACTAAGTGGGAAGAGAATAAGACAAGTCCCTGTGGCTTTAGTGATCAATTAACACTGATTTAGTTGCTAGTGAAATCATAGCCTAACGTTTTTTTTTTCTGTGACTGTGCACCCAGGTGTTTACTGTTGATATATGGCAACTTGCAATAATTGGACTCCTAAATCTTGAGCCCTGAAATAAGATCTGTAGCAAGCAAAAGAAGCAAAATATGTCAGAAAGTATTGGACGAGATTTTGCAGGCCACCTCCAGTCCTTTCACAGCTGAACCTTGTGAAAATAGAACATTCATGGGGGCAGTTACAGTCATATCTGCTCCTTGACAAGCAGTTGATGTTTACTCCAGAAGTTAAAATATGGATATTCTAAGTACAGCCATGTGAGAAATCACAGTGATGCTCCCAGCTCTCTCCTGAGAATGGTCATTCTGGCAGAGTCAGGCCCTTAGGCTCTCATTTGTAAGTGCAAAATCAGTACTTCTATTGTTCATGATCAAGTCCAGACAAGACTTAAAGAATGAGAAATAAAACAAAATAAATTGATGAAGGGAACACTCACTCTAGCACATTTTACATTCAAATTTATTCAGCAATAATCAGCCAACATCTTGATCGTGTTTTTATTTATAACATTTCCTCCTCAACACAGGTCTGGCTCTGGTCTATATTACAGAACAATCCTGGCAGTCTTTGTTGCAAAGGCACAGTTCTTAACAGCACTGAGGGCTGTGGACCCACTGGAAAAAAAAATATGCAAGCACATATTAGCTACTGGACAAGTATTGTTGTGCTTAACACATGTAAAATTTCTTCCTAAATATCTTAGAGAAGAGCACATGTGTGATTGCTTAGCAGCAATGTAGTTGTCATCCTTGATGCAAATTCTTTGCAATTTGTTTTGTTTTTCCTTTTCCTCTTTCTAGATGTGTGCTGCTAAATGCAGAAGGCTTTCTGTGTGCATCACATTTGACACTTAACATTAAGCAATCATAAGACACTACCCTCACTATTACATTGTTGCTGCTGCTGCATTGCATTGTTCATTTCATTATGATTTTTCATCTTTTATATGCAAACCCCTGAATCAGGTTGAGAGCTCCATTTCCTTTTCCCTTCTCCCAAAAAAGGGACTCAAGCTTCATTTTAATTATACAAGTTAGTCTATATTTAACTCTTGTGTCCATTACTAGCCCCAAACAAGTAGTAGACAGGACTAATTCTTCCTCAGGCCAAGACAGACAAACCTATAGGATCCATGTACATGTTCTTACTTTTCAGGAGTGAGGAATAGATGCCAAAAAGTCTTAAAAGCACATAAACATTCCAAGGTTGAATGGTAACCATACCACGATTATGATCCTATACAAATTGAATGCTCCAACTATGAGCTAAAAACAGGTACCTTTGTTGTGTGCTGCATGAAAATCACTTTTCTCCTTGCATTTTTCTTTTAATTGTGAAAAACCATGCAATGCATAACAAAAAGAATTCCTTCAATCACTCACTGCAACAATTCAAGTCATAACTACTTCATAATCAGTAACATACTAACCGGGAAACATATATGGTACATCA
>VZDJ01007749.1:50700952-50878000 GCA_008694505.1 Cyanoderma ruficeps
CTTCCTTCCTTCCTTCCTTCCTCGGGATATGAAAGAAGTCATGAAGGAGGTTGAAGAAATCTGTATTTTTCCTCCTGTCTTTGTCAAATCTAAAATCTTGAAGGAATTTAGTAGAGTCTGTACCAGTTTTATTAATCTGCAAATCAGTCTAAGCCTGATGTATTTCTGCAGTTGAATTAGGCTACTGCAGACTAGTTGTAAAGACTGGTATGAAGATGGACCAAACACTTGGCAGCTCATTCATTACAGAAAATATCCCTTCACCCACTTAAAGCCTGTATTTGAGAGTTGACTCTGTTAAGTCTACGGGTGATCTTTAAACAGAGATACTTTGGAAGTATGCTTCAGTATGCAATGGCAGCTTAAAAGCTCCTCTCTCAAGTGCAGTTGTGGAGATTTCTTGAATCATCTGCCAGCAAAGGGTTGATTTGTTTAAGGCTCAAGGCTTCCCAAGAAAAACCAACCCTCTTTGCAGCTTTTATTTAAAGCCAACCCAGAAAGAACAACTCCATTTCTTATTTTCTGATTGAATTCAACTTTGAGTACTGGAAGAATTGTAATTAATAAAGTTGGAAACCAAGTTTAGTTTCATTACATTTCACTTCTTCATGGTTTTCAGTGACTCTTTTCACTGCAGTGAAGTCTATCTCTAAGGCTCCTAATCAAACTGAACTTCACTGGTTTCACTTTACTGGAGAGCAGAGTGTCAGTCAGAGTTCTGGGCCAACTGAGTAAGGTGGTCAAGCACTTTCTCAGCAGAGACAGCACAACACTGACAGGTCTTTTGCTTTCAGTACCTGAACAGTACCTGAATTGTACTTATTCATTGCACTGCCAAATATGGCTTAAATGTTAATAACAGTTCCAAATTGTTAATTCTGGTCCAGGACAGTTTACAGATATTTAACATCATAAACTAAAGGTACAGGAAACACACTAAGCAGTCACAGATACATTTTTTATCTCCTGAGTTTTTTTCCTTCTTTTTTGTTTTGTTTTGTTTTGTTCTTTCACCCAGCAGAAGAATGAGTTCAGTGACTGTAGCAAGGAAAATGGGCTTCAGCAAAGCAAAGGTATGCATCAGCTGAAAATATTGGCTTCTGGAAATGAGTAATTTTATAAGGTTAAGTCAGAGTTTCCATCAACGCAACTATATTTTTGTCAGTAAATCACAAATACTTTCCTATTGATGTTACTCTGCAATTTGTTAGAATTTACTCAGCAAATAATAATAGAAAGTCAAAAGAAAATGACTGAGTCTAACTTAATTTCAGCCCATTTCTGTTTTTCCACATTTCTAAACTATTTTCAGTTTCAGCTTATTATTTGAGACCTAATTTGAGCATAACTTCTGACAAACAGCAGCACTGGGCCATAGGGCTGTTTCTATGCCTTTGCTGTAAAACCTTTAGTTTTATACTTAAGCTATCACATCTCTGTGTAGGGTATAAACATACCCTGATTATATAATTTTCACTTGTGTATCAGCACGAGGGAAGAATTTGCAGTTTAGTGGAAACAAGCAATTCTGCCTGAGATGGAGTAGGTTCCAGCTCACACAGCCTTACCACTGACATTTTTTGGGGTGTAACCCAATCTCTTGCATGTCCTCTTTACCCCTGTATGCCTTGATACACAGATTGTGAATCTGGTAATTCTGTGAGTCTTTTTGTAAATGAAAAAAAGATTTATGAACATAACATTGAAGGGATCTGACTAAAATCCTGTTGTAACACTTGATATTTGTGCAAGAGGAATAGCTGTTTTTAGAGAAATCACTGTTGTGTACAATATCGGGGTGCACATGTGGAAATAAGGCAAAGTAAAGACCATCTAAATAACGGAACAGTTTATGAGATAGGAGCAGTGGGAAAATAGAAATAAAATGGTATCCTTTCAGGAACCGTAACTGAATACTCAGAAGACAAAAAGACAAAATAGAAGAATTATTGTTTGCAGATGTGATTGTGGCAATAAAGGGACATAATAAACTGACAAACAAACCAACCACTCTTATTGAAAATTGCTACAGAATTCCTCAGTTATCATCCCAAACACTGCAGTGTACAATTGTCATATCACAGAACCATACAATGGTTTGGGTTGGAAGAGATCTCACAGATCATCTTGTTCCAACCCCTATGCTATGGACACATTACACTAGATCAAATTGCTCAGAACCTCATCCAACCTGGCCTTCCAAACTCCCAGGCAAGGGACATCCACAACTTCCCTGGAAAATTACCCTATACTGATAGGGTAGTTACAATGACTCTGGTAGTAAAACCTTTTGAACAACTATACTTCGAGAATGTTAATGTAAGGAAGTTTTAGACTGATTTCACAGAGAATGAATGAGAGTAAAGTGGAATGGGTAGTCTAGGAAAGCAGATCAGTGTAATAAGAAACAAATACAAAAAAAAATTTGGAAGACAATAATAGAGAAAGAGATGGCTGTATGACATTCAAATAAACTGTGCTATGTGGAGGAAGTTAAATCAATAAGGAAAATGAAGGCACCCTGTGCTGTCATACTTGGGTTAACTTAATCTAAGCCTGTATGGCAGCTCTTAGATTGTAGCTGTTGAGATGTGGCAGTATCAGCTCTAGAACATGGTTGTAGCCAGCCTATAAGGTCTCTGGGAAGATCTAGACCAGTGACAGAGGTAGTTTCAGATCCTAGCTCCATGGTATGTTGTCTTCTCTGTCTGTTCTCACCTGGTCAAAGTTCGGCTTGCTGTGGCAGGCATCTGCCACCGTCATGCGTTGTTTTGCTGGGCAGGCAAAGCTTCAGCTCCTTCTCACCCATGTATAACTGTCTGAAGGCTGACCACATAAACAAGTACTTTAGGTTCCCTCTTTAGTCAGTGGAGAGGATGTGTCCTCCAGAGAGTGATTAATTTAATCCCAGAACAATTGTGCTGCTGGAGAAATGATCCAGATGCCTAAATATAGGAGCTCAGTACCCTCTGAGGTGCCCTAGACTATCCAAAACTTCATCATGGGGCTGGCAGGCATGACACAGGACTTATGAGAAACCTTGGCCTTCTGAGCATTCAGTAGCTGGAAGCCGGGTTCCTATGGTGTCTGAAACAGCAGTAGATGCCTATGTTTAGGCAACGGAAGCAGATCTGGAGTGTAACTTTTCTTCAGCCAAGAACCAGTTACCAGGAAGATCTGTGCCAACAGCACAGCGCAGTCTTAGAAGCTGTTTGCTGCTTATTTTCTGTGGAGGAAGGGAAAAGAGGTTTTTCTAGTGGTAGATTTCTGATTTATTTGCAGAGAATAATAATTAAAAAAAAAAGTTCAAGACAGGAGCCTGTCCTGAACTACACTATGTCGTGCTGTGTTTAGGGTGAGGAAGAGGCTACAGAAATAGAATAGTTATGGGGAAAAAGTGTGGTTGTAAAATAGATTAAATTAGATGGCAGAGGAGGGGGAAGAAAAGAGAGTGTTTGACAGAGTGAGAAGAAATTCTTGCCCGAAAGAAAGAACTTAGGTGCTGCAGTTGAGAGAGGCGCCCATAAAGGCTATGTTACTGTTGAAACACTGGAAAACTCAGAGCCTTGGAGAGGAAAGACTTACAATCAGGCCATAGAAAGTTCAGAAACCTTGAGGTGGTAAAATGACCTATAAAATGAACTGGCAGGTTAGCAACCCTAATGGAAACCAGAAATCAAAAAGCAAAATTAAATTAATTAGAAGGATTAAATACTCTTGGAGGAAAGCCCATCATGGTCGTGTCAGATTTTGACAAGGTTCTTGAATTCTACAATATTGTATTTAAGGTAGAATAAGGACAACGACAATGAAAATGGCTATAATATGATCTTGTGGTGGCCAGAAAAGCCCCACTGATTTCATCCTTGATCGTGAAATGCAAACAAGCATCTGCATTTCCAAATTGAGCATTACTATTAAGATCAGCAGGTAAAATGACATGGTATGATCACGTTGCAGTAGAGTATGAAGGCAAAGGCCACTGCTTCTTGAGATCCACTGTCCACTGGTATTTTCAGATTCTCCATTATATTATTCTACTTTACTCACATCACCTAGGTGCTATGATATGATTATTACTCTTATTACTAACAGTTTGTCCCAAATTCTCTGACGCAGATGTGGGCCACAGCAGAGTCTGGCTGGAACAACCGTGTTTTGGTTGTTATACAATGGCAATCCAAGTGTGTGGGAAGGAAGGTTCACTTTACATGATCCTTGATAAGGAGTCAGAAAGTGTATGGCAGGCCACACTGCAGTACTGGCACAGCTTAACTAAATGGGAGCTCAGGGTCTGGAGTTGAAACCATTGTTAGCACTGTTATTCACACATGACTTCATAAAACATTTCAATAATGTTAAAAGTACTCTGACCACCTCGAAGGTCATAGGTCTCTGGGCAGAGATTAAGGCCTTAATTAGCTACATTTGCAGAAAATTCAGTGTGAAAATAAAACTGTATGAAAGAGGATAAAGTTCCTCCTGGAACAAAAGGGCAGAGAATATCTGCAGTTTTTTAGGGGAAATGAGAATATATTGCTCACCTCTCCAAGGGGTAATAAAGGACAACTTTTTGTTACAAATAATTTAGAATAGAAAAGTCTCTAACTATAAATGTCTGTGTTATTAATTATTTGAAAACTAAATAAAATTGAGAATAAGGACAAAAATCTCTTTACTAGAACAAACTTCCTGCTTCATTCTTAAGCTAGTATAATTTTAAAAAAAATAGTGATAATATGGAAAAGCTTAGGTTTCCCCAAACTTGAAAAACACAGAGCAGATCTGATGAACCTCAGCAGAGTGCAGTTTCGGAACATCAGCTGCTGGAGAAAACTGTGTGTCCTCAACAGAGAAAGCACTGAAAGAGAATATTTCCTGGTAAATTGGTAACTCTCCAGCAGGGCATAAGTGACAGTCCACAGCTGCAAGGGACTCAATATTCCTTAAGCCACCTACATCAAAAAGCAGACAAGAATATCCAAGGCCTCTTTATTTCAGTGGACATCTTCTGGGACATGAAAAATCAATAGGGCTTTTCTCTGAGCCACTAAAGGATGAGTTTAAATTCACTGGTGAAACTAACAGCAGAATCTAGTGCTGCATTTTAATTACATGTTTTACTACCAAGTGTGACCTATACAGCAATTATGTATGTGTCTACATTTCAGTGATAATAATGCCTGAATCACTATTGCAAATTGTTTCAGGACTCAGTAGCAAACTGAAGAGAAAACCTAAGAAAAAAATCCGAAAAAAATCCAGTGGGACAAGTTGGCCAGAGCTTAGTTCTGTGTATGCCTTCTGTTTATGACAACATAATTTAAGATGACTGAAGAAGCAGTTTTCATTATAATATCTAATAGAATTATTACCTTTGTAAATAGACATATCTCAAAGTAATTAGGACAGATGGATCAGAAAGAGGAAGTGCATATAGATAACTATCCTGCATACTCTGCAAGCAAACACCTCCTTTAAAGCTTGGGTTTAATTTACTCAGTGACTTTTTGAGTCTTAAGACCCTTCTCTGACCAGAGAAAAAAGTGGGGAAGAGCCAGCCAGACCCTAAAGCAAATGAAAATTATGCTCTTTGGGCCCATGGGGGCTGCTGATAATGGCCTTTAATTAGTCTGATTATCAAGTTTGTCACTTTATTTCTCTCCTGTTGCAGTACTGCCTTATAGTCCTAGTACCTTAAGCACTATGCAGACATATGGTGAGGTTATACTCATACCCTAAGGATTTATAAAGCAATTTATGCATCTACCACTCATGGAAGTTATCACCTAAGGAGGCCTAGGTCTCCTAATCTAAGGACATAAGTTACATTACCCCAAGGAATACAGAGCCCTAATAGCTTTTTGTATCCCTCCCACCACCAGGAGCAGTGTCTGAGAGCGAGGGGGGGCTGCGATAAAACAATCGTGGTGGGTGGGGAGATGTGTCAGCAGAGAGATGTCACTGTGTGCAGCCACAAGCTGCCTACCAAATTTGTGTTGCTTTAATATATGTGATCTTATCTCAGTCCTTTGGATACTCCTGCTGTTATAGGAAAATCTTATTCCTTTTTCATGAAGCAAAAGGATTTGGTATTCTGTCAAGTGTTATGCATGAAGTGTGATGGTGGAGCCAGAAAATGAAGGCACAGCTTGTGAATTGCCACATGAATTGCCCAAAGAGAACACTATACTTCTTTTTTTTTATGAAGGTAGAGAGCAAATCAATGAATTGAACAAACTTTATATACCACCAGGGTACCTTCAGTCCAATATTAAGAATTTTAAAAGTGTGCCTTAAAATAATAAAAGAATTTAGGCAAAACCATACTTTGACATATAAAACCAATTCCATATACATGCAGTGTATAGATGTATATGTGTGTGTGTGGTAGAACATATTATTTTAACTGGCAGGAAGCTCATAAAAAGAAAAGCTCTTAGGGTTAGCTCAAACTTTGAATGCACTTTAACAGGCTGGTTGTACTTTATGAAGAAATCTCAAATGTATCCCATGTGTTGCAAATGTTTCAGAATGGGCTCAAGAGGAACTTTTGTCTGCCTGAGACATATAACCATTTAAAAAACATCTTCCTTCAGCAGCACCAATATTTATTTTTGTGTGCAAGTTTTGCAGTTTGAATGCTCGATTTGAGTTTCCACATAGCCGTCAAAAAAGTGAAGAAACCAAAACCTTTAATAAAGCTAACAACAGAATCTGGTTTCAAGACTATTTCCCATGACTCAAACTCTTTTTTGTCAGAATCATTTTTCTTAGAACAGTTGACATATCATTATTGTTTTCCTTGTTTTAGAATATTGGCTTCCCAAAACTGTCCAATCTATCCTTGAACTAAAAAAGAAACATGTCTTCAGAAGTCTGGCTTCTTTTTTAGTAACTATGATGTTCTTTTCCCCTTTCCACTGTCACTGTTGTGTTAAGTGACTGCAGGCTTCTGGGATGTGCATAGAAATGTCCATTAAAAAAACTGCTATAACTTCCTGATTGTTCTCCAGTTGTGTGGGATCGATATGACTAGGTGTAACTTAAGTGGTGAACTCCCTAATTATCCTCAACACTCTAATTTCATGATTCTGTTTTTTGAAGTTGATTTCTTTTGCTGGGTTTTTCTTTTGTCATCTTGTCTTCATTTTCTGATCTGCCTTCTCTGTCATATTCAGTGAAAATTTTTTATTGATGTCTACAGTGTCATATCCCATCATGAGTTAGTCTTAAGTGACTTTAGAAAATGCTTTCATGACCTGACATATGTCCCCTTGATATCAATGAGACTTCAAGAGTGACAGTTTTGCTCAAAACTTGAAAATGGACTGAGTTAAGATACTGCTTTTCTGTTTAAGTGCTGCTTTCTCAAATGGAAATTAAAAAACTAACAAAAAAACCCCACTATAACAAAACCAAACAACTAAACAGAAGCAACAGTCCTATCTTTACAAGTAGCTGCTTCTCCTGAGCAAGGAAACATGAAATAAAACCCCAAACAACCTCTAAACAGTAAGTCAACAAATCATGAAAAATTTCATACTCCTACTTCATTTTTTTTCTAAATTTAGTAAATAAAGAAGTCACAGGGAGGGCTCACTGCACACTTTTTAATGTTTTAGCAGCAGGTGGTTGATATTTTGTTAACAAGAAGCCCAATTTTCCACATTTTAGCTTTTCAATAGTTCCACAGAAGTACGTGATCATTGTCTTAAAATGAATTAGGACTGAAAAACAACACATATCTGTTAAAAAAACAGATCAGAATCCATGCTTTTGGTGGAAGTTAGGGACATGAACTGCATTTTTAGAAGTTTTTAACCGAATTTTCAAATACTTCTTCAGAACATCTGTGAAGCAGCTCAGTCATATGAGAAATTCAGTAATGAAGTAACAGATTCAGTAATGAAGTAACAGCACTCTGAACTATAGACATTTCATCATGATTAAGAAGAAATTCCTGTGGCAAAGGATTATGAACAAAGAAACAGAAGGATAGCTTGGGAGTACAGTGTGACCTAATGGTCAAATTGCAAGGAATAAGTATCAACATTTTTAAGCCTCCCTTTTCAGTGATTCCATAGTTCACAATCTTTCTATGATGCTTCTTGCTCTTTTGGAAAATAAGTAAAGCTTTACAATGAATAGTTCAAGGAGCGCAAGTGAAAACCTGTGGTAAAGCACTCATTTTTCTGGACCTATTTATGGAGGCTTCAGCAGGTGCAGGGCCACCCATCTGGAGGTCTCCATTATTTTATAAAGGGAATAGAGGTATTTACATTAGAACTGCCTTGGTAGGTGTTTAAAATCTGAGTTCATAGCAGGTACCTAAGTCAGAATTTATTTCATGAGCTCAGCTCAAGTCTGTGTGTGTGCTGTCCTCTCCCACTCTTCCCCACACAGCTGGCAGTGATACCACAATGGCTTGCAGCAGTCCCTGCTCTACTATTTCAGATCTCTTTGGACAGGCGGACATGGGGAATAGAGGCTCGCACCCCATACAAGATGGAGTTCATCTTACACATGGTATGTGGTACTCCAGAAGCAGGGGCCTTGGTTACTGAGTTTTCACGCTGGATTTCTATGTCTTTCCTTACATTTCCAAGAGTTTGTTTCCTGTTATGGACTATGGGAACTGAGCTGTATTCCTGACAATAGCAGTATCTGTCACTCCTTTATTTTAATTTTAAAACCTTACTGTGCTGTTATTGTTTAATTGCCCGTTCCACAGTGTACCATGATTTTTTTAAGTTAGCTTGAGATTTTATGTGCTTCTTTTACAGCTCATCTCAGTTGTTAATGAGCCCTTTGCCAAGTATCTTCTGTACAGATCATTATAGGCCTTTAGTACTGTCATTTGAAAGCTAATACCAATAAACAGAAAAATTTCTCAGCAGAAGGAATGTAAGTGTTCTATGTTCCCAATTTTTAGTTTGCAAAGGTTAGGCACTACTCAGTAAAAGGAAACCTTTTTATTTTTTCAAGTGTAACAGTAACCAATTAATGTGATTTGTTCAGATGGGCATTGTGAGTTGTCACGATGCCAAGCCTGCATCATTCCAGGCCTGAAAGATCTGTGCAGATACAGCTGTGGGCTAGCTAGTCCTCTCTCTGCCACAAGCAGGTATATTTTGATGTTCTAGAGATCATATAAGTCTGGCCAACTGGAGGGTATCACAAGGAAGAGGAGATCCAGGCCTTGGCAAAGATTTGAGCCTACCTGGGGACATGCTGAGGTCACAGAATCACAGAATCACAAAACTGCAGAATCACAGAATAAGCTGAGTGGGAAGGTATCCACAAGGATCATGAGTCCACTTCCTGGCCCTGCACAGGAGACCCAAAAGAGTCACACCATGTGCCAGAGAGCATTGTCTAAATGCTTCTTGAACTCTGTCAGGCTTGCTGCTGTGACCACTTCCCTGGGGACCCTGTTCAGTGCCTGTTCAGTTCTTCTCTGGGTGAAGAACCATTTCCCGATATCCAACCTAAATCTCCCCAACACAACTTCAGCCCATTCCCTCAGGTCCTGTCACTGGTCACCACAGAAAGGATATCAGTGCTTGCCCTGCCTCTTCCCCTTACAAGGAAGTTCTAACTGCTATGAGGTGCTCCCTCAGTCTTCTGGCTGCACAGACCAAGTGACCTCAGCCACTCCTCATGCAGCTTCCCCTCAAGACCCTTCACTATTTTTGTTGCCCTCCTTTGGACACTGTCATATGGCTCAATGTCTATTTTATGTTGTGACACCCAAGACTGCCCCCAGCACTGGAGGTGAGGGTGCCCCAGTGCAGGGCAGAGGGGACAATCCCCTCCCTTGCCTGGCTGGCCATGCTGTGCCTGATGCCCCCAGGACAGGGTTGGCCCTCCTGGCTGCCAGGGCACTGGTGACTCATGTTCAACTTGCCACCAACCAGGACCCCCAGGTCCCTTTCCATGGGGCTGCTTTCCAGCTCCTCGTTCCCCATTCTGTAAACACAACGAGAGTTGTCCCATCCCAGGTGCTGGATCAGGCACTTTCCTTGGTTGCATTTCAAATTGTTGGTGATTGCCCAGTCTTCTGATTTATTAGGGGTCTCTCTGAAGGGCATCCCTGCCTTTGAGGGAGTTCACAGCTCCTCCCAGTTTAACAAAGCTGACCTACAGGTGGTTACAGAAGTTACCTCACTAACAAATTCTGATCCTGAAAGTAGGAAAAAAATGGGGTTTCTTATAGGGCATGAGGGGTTTTGTTTGTTGTTTTGTTTGTTTCTTTTTCTTTCAATTTTAAAGTTTTGGATTACTTTTTCCTAGATACTCTTAGAGCCTGGATAACAGTACATGTAAATAAACAAAGCCCTGTCTGCTTTTTCCTACCCTCACAGCACCTTTATGTGGGTACACACCAAAGACAAAAGTGTTTGAGCTGCTAAGTCTGTAAGGAATGATTCATAATTTCAGGAGAAATTGGTGAAAGCTTGTGCATGGTCATAAGTGCAAATGTCCAGGCCAGTGTCAATTTGACTGTAACAGCTAGAGCTCCAAGGCAGTGAACATGCATTTGATGTCACTTGTCAGTGTTGATAAGAACAACTACTAAAATGCTTTTTAGCACGCAAGGAGGCAAGAGCTTAAATTGAAAAAAAATGTAACACTGCAAGGTGCTGGAAAGTCGCTTGTAAAAAACTGAGAACTCTGGTGGGGTGTTTCTCCATTGGTAAAAAGATGACCAAACTGTAGGATGAATGCATTAAATTGTACACTGACCATAAGGCAAACACCCAAAGAATAACACAACTCTGATTATGAGAAATTCTGACTTGTAAGAGTACAAGTATAAACAGACAGGCTATTCTGTAGAAAAGCAAAAGATGTCAGCAATACAGATCAGAAGCCACAAAACACGAATGTGTAAAGAGTGCCTTGTGTTAAGCAGCAGTCAAAAGACTTTTTCTTTTTGTTTTGCATATAGAAGAGTTACCAAAAATAGCAAATTCATAGCCACTTATAGACCATGACTAAGTCTGAATAAGCATAATTGTCTATGTAACACTAAGAGCTGTTATAAAGTGAAAATAAAGAGATTAAAAGTCTCACAACGTTAAAAATGGTGGTTAAGAAAAGAGTCACAGCAAGCAGTCCCAGCTGACTGTTGTGGTAGAGCACCAGAAATGTCAAATACAAGGTTTACTCCTGCATTACCCTTGAAATAAAACAGGATTTTGGAGGGGGTCACCTGGCATTGTCAAGGCCTGAATTACATTTAAGTAAAACAATGCCTGGAATAGTACACAGTGCATGATTAAAAGGAAAAAGAATTTTTTTTTTTCACCCCAGAAAGCTGAAAAGATGGTAAGTAAAAGTCACAGCTTTTCAATACATGAAATAATTCTATGGGAGTTACAGAATTATCTGGTTAAAGGCATACTGGGGTGGTTTTAAATTATTAGATGCTCCCATCTGAAAACATGTTTTTGGGAACAATAGTATTGGCTCATCTGTACTGATTTTAAAAGCGTTAGTTATCCCTGTTAAGTAGAATAGCTGATTCTATGGGTTTCAACAGTCCTGGGAGCATAACCAATCATTCAAACCTTTAATGGGCCAGCAAAGTTAGAATTGTTATGTTTTGTAGGCATGTGCACAGCTAATGGCAAAACTGGTGGGATAATGAATGCCTTGATGCTAACAGTAACAAAATCGCCAGACACCCCCTTTCCATTACAACATTCCTTTCCTGCACAACATTAAATAAAGAATGGTCTTAAAGAAGACAAGAAAAAGTTGACTAATTTACGAGTAAATTTGCACCTTCTTCATCGTAAACAACTCATTAAGATGAAGTAATCACACCACTTAGTAATCCCATTATTGTAATTCCCATTTTTACATGAAGCTTGTTAGGATATATTAGGATTGCAGGTCTGATACAATCTCTGTCATGTAGAGATCTTAAAGAAATATCATTAAATACTCTTAAAGACAGAAAAAATAAAAAAGACTTAGAATTATAAAGTCCCTTACAGGGAGAGAGTTACATTAAAAGAATCTTATAATCATTCTCAAGTATTAAATTTCCAGGAAATTAAGAGATAAGTATATATTTTAAAAAAAATCATCAAGCATTTAACAGTATGAAAATGCAGAGGTAGTGCTTCTGTACAAAGTTGTCCTTTTCCTGAAGTGACACCATGGTGGATGAAAACGAGAGAATAAACCAACTGCTCCTTCAAAAAAAGCAGCTAGTATGCTGTTAAAAATTAGCTTAATTTAAACCTAATTATTGTGAGGAGTTTCATTGCACTGAATTAATGACATAATTTACATAATTTACTTTCTGGAAAATATTACAGATCCTTTGATTGTTTGAACTCTTGAGCTTGTTTTCAGTTCTGTAATAAAAAGTTTTGCTTGAATCTGGATTGTAGGTTTTAATATTATTGTTCCCCTCACAGAAGCTTTTAACAGGAAGAGAAGTGAAACGGTGCTGGTTTGTGAAAGGGTGTGATAAATGCAGTCAGATCTTCACCAGGAACAGACTGTGAACCAGCTCCCTTGGTTTCAATGGGTCTGCAACAGCTGATGATACGGAAATGTTGCATACTTTGAAGGATTTCTGCAGAACATAAATTGCCTTTTACTAGTGCTGAGGGATTTTCAAGAGAAAGACATGCAAGCTGCTGAAACTGAGACCATAGTTCTGCAACACAGTAAATCATACTCGGTGTCTTCAAGAACCAGATTAAAACAGGTGTAACTATAAGAAAGAAATGGATAAACCAATGTAAAGTGATCTGAAGTGATTCTGCATTGTGTTTTGTAGTGTTCCTCATGCAAAATACACCAGGCCATGGCGGCCTGCAGCCAGCAGCCTTGCTGGAAGGAAACATTGAAGAGGATCCTGAAGATAATGCTGCAACTCATGTTTGAGCTGCGGTCAAAAAATGAAAACACAATAGAAACCAGAACCTTTGAACAAGAGAATTAAATGCAAATGGGTCTAAGGCAAAAATCCAATATATAATCAATAGCAACTTGCCAAGTGATGTTTTCAATTATGATCATTTTAGTCTGTATTCAAGTAGCACCAGAGGTCAAATGATGCAGTCAGACCTGATGCTCTTTCTCTTGCATTAGATGGCATAGAACATTTCCCAGGTGCATTTTCTAGCTAAGATAAAATAAAAAGCAGTCTAAAAAGAATATAGCTATTCCAGTGTTTGAGTCCACAGCTCTGCAGAGTTCTCTGTGCTGAAGAGCACTCCACTGACAGGAAATGTCTTTGAAACTCAGAACTAAGATGAATGACATCTCTGGAATATATTCTCAGTGCTCATGCATTATTTCTTTATTCAAGTTTCAGAGGAGTGTTTGACTTTTACTGTGAAACCATAAATCACTACCATTTTTGGCAACTCAGATGTTTTCCTCAGTTAAACACAATGAGTTTCCTCCAAGAGAAGAAGGAACAGTGCAAATAGTGTTCAAAATGTGTTACTAATTTATTGGAAGGTCTTGTTGGGTATAAGTAATTCAAATGTTTTAGTATATTCCAGCAGAACACATACATCTTTTGGTAATACATGTACTTTGAGACCCCTGCACACTATGCATGTATTTTAGACCAAATATTCTTCCTAGAGATGGCAGATACATTTTAGCTATAGCAGTTGCAAATAAGGGCCCAAAGTTTTGTTGCCCTTGTTCATTAGTCTGTTAAAAACTTGTTATTGTACCAAAAATTAAGAGCTTTTCTCGCCCTTTTCTTTCACTGCAAATGTATTTAAAAGAAAAACGTAAGAAAGAAACATTTACAAGGAAAAGTAGTATTTGCAGTGATATAAATTGCCTTGCCAGACTTATTTTGGTGGTAATTGTATAGAAAAAAATTTCTATGCAGACTTTTTTTATTACTGCCTACAGTTTTCTATGAACGTGCATTACCAGAGCTACTAGCTTTGACAGATCTTTGGCTTACTTTGGGGACAACTACTTTAAGAAAAAAAAAACAACAAAACTACGTGCTTCTATCCGACCAGCATCAAAAAAGCATCATCTACACAGTTCACTGAGTTGTGGCAGACTGCGACTTTTCCTGGCAGCGATTGTTATGTAGCCTCTTATCCATGCTACTACTTGTTATCTCTTGTGGTGTGCTATTCCAGAGGACAACTTCAGTTTTTAGATTTGTCTTAAATGTCAAGCAGACTCATTGTTTTGTGCAAGTACTTTATCAACTCAGTTTCTATTGATTTCAGAGAATACCGTAGCTAGAGCTATAGAATGTGACTACCGTTCTGCTATAAATTTATGAGCGTGACTTTCTACTTCCTCCAGAGAGAAAAAGGGGTGAGGAATTCTCCTTTATTTGTTTATATCAGGGTTAATGAAAGTGTACACTTGGAAAGTGTTTTGACTGGTATATTTCAGACCATTCTACCTGGTGTGGTAAAAGTCCCTTTTTAGTTGGCACATTTTGAAACATTTGTGAAAGCCAACATGTGTTGAATTAATACAAAAGAAACTTATTCACAATTTTTCTATCATAATAAATATGCTAAAGGAAACTAAGACTTAATAGTATCCTTATTTCATTTCATCTAGCAATGATGGAAAAGGTCTACAAAAGGTAATGGTTAAGGTCATCCAGGATCCTTGATTTGGGCTGCCAGGTGTTTCATCAGACATGGCTACTTCTCTGATGTATGACAGATGGATTTTTGGCATATGAAACTCATGTTTTTAAGTCCCCACTGGAGCAGAAGCCAGGATTTTTTCCTTTGAAAAAACCCCAACATAAAAACCTCAGGTGGGTCTTCCAGCTCAGCCAGCTGCAAGTGGTCTACAGAGAAACTGCACTGGTTATTAGTCAGCAGTCAAGGTGTGGAAAGAAAAGTCAGAAAGGACTGTCAGGCAGACTTTCTTTGCATGTGAAGACAGAGGGAGAGGAATATAAACAAAGTGAATTTCAAGATTTTTTTTTTGAGAATTAGGAGACCTGGAATTTCTCAAAAGAAGATGAGACACTTCTGGGCACAAGCAGCTCTAGGTTCTGAGGAGGGAGTAAGCTTGGTGTATAGGCAGATCTTCCTCTTTCATGTTGTGCTGCCACGAACAGGGCTGCCATGTTCTCTTTCCAAACTCAGGCCCTTGCTTTTCTGCCATATCCCACAGGGTTCTCTCACCCTTCTACTCTATGCTCCTCTTTCCTGTTGGAAATGCTATTAACTATTTGTTACTAGTTCTATTCCTAACAAGGCTGAATGGAAAAAGTAATTTAACATGGCTGGATCATCTATTAATGGATCTATTAATTTGCAATTGTCTCATAGGAATACTTTGAGGATCACGGGACATTTGTTAAGTGATTTTGGACCATTTGATGAGAGATATTTTTCTAAGCATTACTATTATTTTTGTGTAAACATATAATGTATTTAAGATATAATTAATGTCAGAAATTCCTATTCTTCATAGTTTCTCATTGTGTAATTTTTAAATATATAAATATTCTATTTAGTGTTTGTACATACACATATATTACATTTAAAAGCTGTTGATTTTCTTGGAGCCAAAAAAGGATTAAAACAAATCTTTGGAAAAGGTTGAGATGTTGCTTTTGCTGAATAGTGTTCATATGCTTTAGGAAAAGAATGATGGAATCTCCACTCTGAAACCTCAAATGTGCTTCTTAAGGTAAGCCTTCACTGTCATAAAGAGGGAAGTGGTTCAGAAAAAAACCAATTCAACTTTACCCAGAGACTCATGATCCAGGTGTTGTAATGCATTGCATTTGGAACAAATCTGGCCTGTGCTTCAAGGAATTTTCCATTAGCATCTTTTGCACAGTCATTCCCCAAACCATTAAAGATGTGAAGTTTAACCTTGATGTTAAAGAATCATTTGAGGTCGGTATTCTAATATGAAAATGTTTTTTTTGTCAATCTATTAAAAATCAAATAGTTTTACAGCATAGCTTATGAAGGCTTGAGATGCACTACAAGTTTTCTGACATGTAGTAAACCACAAAACATCCATTTAATTTGTGAACATTGATGGTGTGATGGAAAATGACATCGCTTCTTTGATGTTTGTGGAGTCGCGCCAATTTACACCAGCTCAGGAATTTGGTCTATTGTTCCTGCGAACATCCTATGACATTTAAAATTATCGAGATGATCATCTTGCAAAGACATCCAAAGTATTAGAATAACAGTTCCCTGGCAAATGCTCTTGGGAGGCTTAACATATTAAAAAATAAATTACATGTGTTCTTTTTATATGAATAAAAACTTCTTTCATAAGAATGCATGACTTACTAGGAGGCTGAAGCTGGGATTTCCTGGATGTGGATGCAACTTTGTGAATCAGAAAGGCAGACATCTCAGTGAAGCAAATGATGTTTTCTCAGACTTGTAGGGCATAAAGTTTTAATGTCCTCAAATAAAGGCATCCAGGAGCTAATCTCTTGTTTTTCAGTTTCTTTTTACGGGTTTTTCCCTACTATTTCTATCTTGTTTTTGTCATTAAGAGTCCATGTAAAAACACATATGAGAAGAAAGACAGCAAGTACTTTGTCTTGCCTTCTCTATCTCTTTCTTTATAGAATTAACATTTTTTTACCTCTGCGTTGTGTTTGGTCCTGAAGCTGATTTCAAGCAAACCAACTGAAAATAGGCATTTCATTTAGAGGAGTGGGAAAGGTATCAGAAGGTACAGCTATATTCTACAGAATGAAATGCAGGTAGCCCACAGACATCTGTGTGTTAATCTGCAAGGGTCTACATATGGGATGATATATGTCAGTAAAATTTTCTGTGGCTAGTATTAGTTGGAGCCTTCTAGCAGTGTGTAATTTGGGTTTTCTAATGTTCTGTATATTTTGTTATGTTTGTAATGGTTTGTTCCTACCCCCCTATCCTAAAACCCCCGATGGTGTTTCCCTTGTGATAGACCTTGTCAATCACCTTGTAAGATCTGGAAGATTCTGGGGAAAAAGCCCTAGGATTTGACAAGGTACCCTGGTACCACCTTCTTTCATTGTTGTGTAAAGTTCCCCCATTCTGGGTCACACCCCCCTCCCCTGGGATTGATGCGAAGGAAGTTTTTCCCTGCCCAAGGTGCGCCCCCTGTACTTAAGGTGAGGACAGAGGGGCTGCCGGGGCTCTCGCTCTGCGGCTCTCTCTCTCTGCTCTGTCCATCTGCACATGGGAGGTACCCGGGAGGAATAAAACCAGCTAAAACCAAGCAAGAGTCCACGCCATCGACCACACTTCAGCCTGAGGTTCAGACCCACCAAGCCTCTCTTATATAGAGGCCAGGGAGCGAGCTAGCCAGTGAAGAAGCAGCTTCCCTAGTGCATTTCTGTAGAACCTTTCAGAAAGGAGAGAGAAAGGAGGAAAGAAATGCTAAAAGCTAGAGCTATGCCCCCTCTCTAAGAAAATATAGGTTAGGTTGGTGGCAGAACTCAGTAGCACTAAGAATTCCACCTAAGATTTCATGTGCTCAAAGAGAGGACACATGGATATGGAATAATGGGACTTCAGGAAAATCTGAAGCAATCTGAAGATGCTTCTGACTCTGCCACAAGGCTCACAGATGCAGTTTGGTGAAATTTTTTTGCCAAGATTTCTTTATATGGCAAGAAAAGAAAAACACCAACCTGTTTTTTCTAATAGTGAGACTCCATAAAAGGAAAGAAAAAGCAGTCAAAAAAAGAGCTAAAAGATTAATGAAGCTTTTTCAGCATAACCATACCTGGAGATGTAATTATATATTTTGGGTATTGCTATGTCAAAATGGTAAAATTCATGACAGGGTTATTTCTCAAGTATTCCACCTTGGATAACCTTTGTTGCATGAGAAAATTAAAATTAAAATCTACCTGTGAATACATTTATATTAATCTTTGCTTTATGCAGATACAGACAAACCTAGAGGACAAAATTGTTACCTTAAAAATGAATTTACAGTGACTGCTTCACTGTTTGGATGAACTCCAACTGGCAGGGAAATATAAGTTAGGTAAATTCACTCATGTTTTTGCTTTCATATTTCAGTAGTAAAGAAAAAGACTGCCTTGCTCAACACCAGAGATTAATGTTTTTAGGAATCAAACTGGAAAACATCATTCTGGGCAAAGGAACTGTTAGCCAAAGGAATAGCTATGGGAAATTTGTACTTTGCTAGAAATTGGTGGAAGCAGTCATCCCATGTCGTGGAGAAATTTTGCTATTTTGAGAATAGATTTGATCTCAGTATGGGGTGAAAAGAAACAATTTAGAAATTCCCAGGTTTGTGGAATGGAGAACTGTATGTTCTGAGCTGAATAAATTCTTTTCCTTTTAAATATTCAGTGGTGAAGACCTTTGTCTCTAAAATCCAGCTGCATTTTATTTATTTAGTCTGAAGTTTCTGAAGCAACACTGGGAATTGAAAGGATACATTTGAACTGACACTGAGAAAACCTGACACTTTGAGGGAGACACACAAAAAAATTCAGGGGAATGCCCAGAGAAACAATTAGTTTTTGCAAAAGCTATAGCAAATATATATGAAAATGAGCTCAAAGTGAACAGAAGCGTGCAGCAATATTGAGAAAAGTAGAGTGCTTATCAGACTGATATTCTGATACTTAAGGTTTATGTAGCCCTATAAGCTACTTGGAAAAACTGGATTTCTGGTTTGAACCAAGATGACAGTGCTGGATTTGGAAATGTTTTGTCCCGCAGTATCTCTAGAGCACTAGACACACTGTTCCAGATTCTCTCTGTTTTAGGACACCTCAGAAATCAGTTATGTGTTTGGTTTTGTTTTTCTTGATAACAGAAAAAAGAAAACAGCAAGTGAACTATACCTGAATTTTGAGGAAAGTTATCTACACCACTTAATATTTAAAAGGTTATTTTATTTGCCCTAGCTTTTTATTTGACTCTCCTCTTCTTGCTTCTCTCCTCTCTCTTCTTGTTTGCTAAAATCTGTTGGTTTTCTTATTTTAGAGGAAAATGACATTGAGGTTTGTAGTGCAGTTGTGGAGATTTTACAGTAAACAGCTGAGAGTATTGTACTATCAATTACTAGGTCTAAAGATATGGTTTCATGGGTTGTATCTAAAGGAATACAAAAGTATTATTTTAGATGTGTGTACAAATACCATGCATTTATCTTAACATGCTAAATAAGTTTATATGTAGATCCTTATATACTCGGTAAATCACAGAGGTGAGCTTGAATAGGACAAACTCTTTCTTGTACCTTGTAATGATATTCGAACTTCGGGAAGAAGCTTGAATAAGCCAGTTGTGGCAGGAAAACTAGAGTCATAGGAAACAACTGAAGTTTTTATTTTGCAGCCTGAGGTGCCCGCCAGCTTTGCATTCTTAAAGCATAAAGCTGCAACAGTTATTTTAGGTTTCAGAGAACTGTGTGTGGCTTACTGAGAACGAGGCCATGCAGCACATACTTCATGTTGGGGCATGACGCTCATGTTGTTGGACTATAACATCAATGAGGCATAATTTCTCACCCTGTAACTCTGTTTTCCTTGTTCTTCGGCACCACTACTGACTGTACAGCACAGAAAATATTATGAAGGATTCAGATGAGGTTATTCAATTTTATTATGATTCATTACCTTCTGTTGCTAAACAAGAGAAAGTTTTAGCTTTAACCAGTTAAAACCATTGTTTTCAATCTTATTCACAGATCAGTAATACAGTGTAAATACAAATGTTGTAACTTCATTGGGAATCTGGGATTCACTCAAAGTCATAGCTACACTTACAACTCATGAAAACTTCCTTTGGTTATGTTGCATTCACTTGTTCTCATACAGACATAAAACAAAAAGTGCATTAAGCCAGTTTCGATTATAATTGTGATTGACTACTAAACTAATGGGGAGATATGTGAACTATTTCTGACAAAAAAAATGTGTAAAAAGTAGTAATTCTTAATAGGCAAAATTCTGCAGTAATGCTTTTAGTGATATTTTTCTTTGAAAAAGGAAATCTATGAAAGTTATAAAAATATTTAAATGTCAGTTTCTGGATTTCCTACAGAAATTAACTTGTAATGTTTGAACATCCATGTTCTTGGTGTGATTAAATGTATATTGGTGACAGAAACACATTTTCTGCTCCGTCCCTTGTCATTGCTGTGTCAATATTGTGACACATAGGATTATAGAGCCACAGAAACTTTTATATCATCAAGGACTTCTGTAGATTATTTGGTGCAAGCTCTTGCACTTATATCAGGGATTACTCCAAAATGAGTTTTTAACAGGCTATTTTGAGAAATATTGGCACTCCTCGTGCTGCATGAAAGAACTCTGCTTTGAAAGAACAAGAAAGTGACTGCACATTGTAGCTGAAGCTGAATTTGAAAACAAGTCTGATTCAGTGGGCTTATAATGAGAAAAAAAAAAAATCAATGTAAACCAAAGCATTCTTGGCATAGGACTTATGTTGAATTGGGTTTAGAGGTAAACTGTACCGGGAGATGTGAAGGATGTCAGGAAAAGCAATGATCCTGGCTTTAAGTCCTTCTGGAAATTCTTGGAGAGAGTATGCTCCAGATGTCTGTCTGTAGGTCAGCAAGGCAATTATATACACTTTAGGGAGCTGGTGATGTATGTGACTACTTTCTGTTGAAAACTCTGCTGCCCCAAGGGGCTCCTCCAGCAAGCAGCCTAGCTCTCAGAAAGAGGCTTGAAGCATAAATCGCTAACCTTGAGTGAACAGCACACCATCCAGGCAATAAAATCCAGCTATAAACACAGGGAAAGGCCACGTCTTTGATAGCTTCCTAAAACGATTGCAAGTTTCTTTTTTAAGCCTTCCTCTCACTTAAGCATCTCAGAAAGCTAAGGTGCAGGTTACTGTGACTTTCACTTTTGACAGGTTTACCACTGTGCTTATTCCCTTCTTCGTGTGCTTCGTCACATGAGCCCCACTATCCACTCACAATTGGAAGCAACCAGGAAACCCGTGATTTTCATTTCAGTCTAAGTTCTTCTTCATGGACTCAAGGAATTATTATGCAAGACTTTAGTTTTATTCACATAAAGAGTATTAATTTCTTGTTTATTTTGCATTCTTTGCCTTCTCTCATCTGTTCACATATTTTACCCCTCTTAATGATTTTTTTAATCTGAAAAGATTTGGCTGTTGTAGGTCTTTTATGCCTTTTCTGAATGCGTCTATATCAGATAATTTGTTAAAGGAAAAATGTTTGGCTAAATAAGAATAATGTTGTAATAAGGGTGGAGTACATTTCTTGTTTTTAAAATTTCCTTCCAAGGTTTTCATCTTCATTTTTTCTGCAAATGTTTAGCCAAAGAAATAAAATAAACAGAAAATCACAGAGGGTAAAACTGGTGTAAAACATCAATAATTTTTTTTTTCTTTGCTAGATACTGACCAACTCCAAAATGAGTTTAAAAACCAGGTCTCTTCAATATCTGCTATCTAGAAACCTTTCTTGGTTTTTTTTTTTTTTTTTTACCATTTAAGACCAAAGGACAATAAAAAANCCTTCAGGATGTCATGTTGTCTGCACGCCACTTTCTCTGTGTCCACACCAGTAGTTACACGTGATCTTAATGTCACCTTAAAGCCTGGATTTACTAAAAATCTGTAAGGCAAAACCTATATAACCCTCCTCAGCAGTCTGCCCCAGACAGATCTGCGGGCCCTGTGGCAACCAGGCAGCAATAGGTTTGCATTCAGTTCCTCTGGAAGGTGTGAACTTGAGCACCACAAGTGGATTCACAGCAAATCTACCTCTGCTGTTAGATAATCCTAGACAGATCAGAAGACCACAAATGGTTTCCGAGGAGGCCTGAGTGAGAGAATTTTGGAGATACCTTATTGCTGTGCTCTAAAGATAATCAGAATGTTGTTGACTTCAGTGAAACTTGGGGATTTATAAGGGAAAGGAAGTAATTTGGTCGAGCTAATTACCCTGGTTTCAACCTTGTTGTTAGTTCTCAATGGCAAAACCCCCCTGGATTTTAGAGTGTCTTTAATATTCAGAGAAAACTTTGTTGCAGAGGCAAAGCTTTCAATAGTCCATAATCAGTGTGCCATCTTTTCTTTCGTCTGCTGTATTTCAAAGAAAAGGAGAATGAATCAGTTGAACAGGGATTCTGGTGCAGTCACCTCTGAAATATGCTACTTTGTGACTTTAAATGTTGGGCTGATGGGGCCATTGCTAGCTGGGGAGCTTTTCTCAGGAATGTTTACTGAAAGAGCACATTTTGAAGTAACAGGGAAGAATACTTGCCAAGTGCAGGCATTCTTACCCATGTCTTGTGACTAGTGGATCCAATCAAAGCGGTTCTGTTTCCCAGCCTAGGATAATTAAACCAGATGCTCTTGCATAAACTACAGAATATTGCAAAACAATTTTCCTGTTTAATTAAAATGATAAACATTTTCTCTTAATACAAAAATTCATCAACAAGAAAAGACTTAGGATATGGCTGCAGAATTATTTGCTGTGGAACATTAGCTGTATTTCATACTGTAAGGTGGTCATTTGTGATACTGCCATGTTATTTTAGAACCAACATAAAAGTTTTAATGAACATAAAAGCTAATCAAGAAAAAGGAAAACATCTGTCTTGCTTCACTACTTGTCAATTTGTCTGCTAGACCTAGGTAACCAATTAGATCCACACTGTTGAAATTATTTTTCAGGTGCAAAAGGGTAAACCTGAAAGACCTTTAAACTTAAGACCAGGGACAGATGTTGAGACAATTTTTGAGGGATAAATATTGGCCATATTTTGCATAGCAATTTCATAAATATATATAAGAAAATCAGATTACCTAAATATTTTCTGAAGTCATAATGTGACCCTAGCAGAATATTCAATAAACAGAAATTCAAGCTAAGTTTCTTCTAAGTCCATTGATATAGTTAAACAAAAAACTTGCACAATCTTGTGGATTTAATTGATTGATTATTTATAGAATGTGGTATATTGATAAACATAAGTAATGTGGTTGGTTCTTTTTTCCATTGTCAGATACAAGGGGTTTAATTTCCATTAAATGCAATGCAGCAAAAGAAGGAAATGTGACATATCCCATGCTCTACCAACTGGCTATAGTTGATTTTCTGTTGATGACTATTTTGATCAGTAAAAAAAAAAAGTAAACTGAATTATTCAGTCTTTCTTGCTGCCTACCATCAAAATGTAAATATTTTCAAATCACATATAAATTCATATGCTTATTCTTTTGCATGTTTTGCTTTTGTACAATAGCTTGATCATTTTGGCAGATAATATTGTAAGGATGTGAGGTAGTTAGATGTGTTTTAATAGATAAATCATGTGATATTGTTTCAGTTTTTGAATGAATAACTGCATCATCTAGTTAGGCATTCTTGAGAAAATTGATTAGTTAAAAAAATTTAGGTATAGCAGTACCTTACTTCAAGGTGGTTCCAACAGAATATGCCTCTGTCTTCTTGACATATATCCATCTTGTTCCATCACTTCTTAATCCCTCTAGAGTATTTTCTTCCACTTGTAATTTCCCTCTGCCATATGTGCTCCATTCTCTGTCTGATAATGCATTTGATCCAAATTTTCTAGGCCCAGTGTTTCTTCTCATTTTCCCAAATCATTGGAAAATATACATAAGCAAAATTGTCTCTGACCCTGTCTGTTTTATGCCACAATTTTCCTGAATCTGCACAATATCTGCCCCACTTCATACCTCTCTCATGACCTTTATACCACTTCATTGACTGCTTTACTGCCAATCTGATTGGAGAACTCCTTCCAAAAAAAAGCCATGCTCCTTCCCATGATATTCAAGCAAGCACCATGCCACATCCTCATGACTCTTGGCTTGACAATGTACAAGGGAAGGAGGATGATTATGTGACATTCCAGGCCTTACAGGACTGAGGTGCTTCTAGATGGGAAATGAGGAGAGGTGAAGTTTAAATCCTAACACATATCTGAAAGGTAAGGTGAAATTTTTTGAATCACGGATTTTGACTTGATTATGGATATCCTGCCAATGTTCAGCTTTGGGATGGAAAAGTGTTTATTAGATAAGGCAGGCAATGAAAAAATAATTGTCTGTTTAATTTCGAGTATGTTCTTGACGCATTGCTGTTAATAAACATCAAACACGTAAGTGCAATTAGCCCCCAGATATTCATGTAACATCACTGTCCTCCTAGTTATATGGGAATATGAGTCAAAGATGTAACGGTAGAGAAATGTTTAAATAAATTCAGAGGTCATTTCCTCCATTCCCAAGATTTTTGACCTTGAGAAAAATTTAGAGTTGTGCAGAAGAAATTAAGTAATGGCAGCTGGTCATTGGTCCCATTTCCAAACAGCAGTGGACAGCTGTCTTCAAATACACATAACTAAGGACACAAACCACTGTTTCATTTTTAGCAATTGTCTGCAGGTATTTGTTTTGAATCTAGAACACCTACGAAAATATGTCTGGTACAAGTGTGTGAAATAAACTGCTACTAGAAACCCTCTTATTCATTTAAGTTTGAAATCATGCTGTTTATAATATTCATAATCTCTGAACAGATGATTTACTCCAAATTAAGATGGAAGACTACTGTGCAAGTTTGTTTTTCATATAAAACAGCTATCTGCCTCACAAGCTGTCTCACTTTGGAATTCAGTAAGCTGAAGATATGAAATCTTACTCCCTGTCATTGAGTGGTAGTGATTTTCCCCCCACTCCCATTCCAGTCATGCCATACTTAAGTTAGGCAGATGTTTCCAGCTTGAAATAGCCTGGTAGGGAATTAACAACATTGCTGACAAGGAACACTTAAAAATCATTAAAATTTATGACAAATTAAGGAAGTCAGTGCAACCAGTGAAAATTGCAATTTTATTTTAAAATGTAGGCAACTAATTTCTTGTGATAGACATGGTAGACAGGAGTAGCAAATTACTCCCTCGGGGCTACTTATCTGCAAAGTCCCTGCCCACTTACAGAATTTCTTAGAGATGAGGATGACTTTTGAAGACTTGTAAAACTTAACAGAAAGTTATGAACCATTTCCATGTAGCTGTTGGAAAACAGCTCACATTTCAGACTTGTATAGTGATGCAAAAAGAATCTAACTGTGTATGCAACAAAGCTTATGTATTGCTTTGCTGAAAATGTCTTTAATAATATACTCTGGGACAGATTGCTTTTTATGAAAAATGACAGCTTTCAAAGTTCAGGCACAAGTGAATTTAACATTTTCATAAGTAATGGAATTAGTATTAGCTATAGAAGGAGAACTGTGGGATACTGCAAGACTTGTGCTTAGGACCGAGGGGAAAACAAACTGCCCTAGTAAACAAAATACAAAGCATGCTGGAAGAGTCTCAAGCTCACCAAGTATTTTTCTGCTCTGAAAGAGCAAGCTCACTCTAGATGAGTATGCACATTGTAAATGGCCTCTTGCAAGAAATGCCTCAAGATCAGGCATTAAGCCAGAAAACGCAAAGCAGTCCATCAATCATCTTCTCAAACCAATGACATGGAGACCAAGAGACAGTATGAAAAGGAAGGAGTAAAGAACTTTCTTATCCTGCAGAATGACATATATGCCTGAAAGGAAAGAAAGTAGAGCCTTGCCAACTAGTGACATACATAAATGATTATATACTCAAGATGTGAAGAGAAAGACTTCCATTTCACATTTGTTTATTGGTTTACATGGAGTGTATGTATTAGCTGTGCTATGCACAGCTGATCCTGGTCACAATTGTAGTATTAACAAAAAAAAGCTAAATTAAATAAATGCTAAAACATACCTTAAAATAGATAAGATAAAAACCTAAAGAATATATAGAGCAGAGGGTTTTTTATTCCTTCTGTTCAAGGGACCCATGTGAATTTCTTGGGGAGAAAATTTCATGTAAAAAATGAAATGGAAACTGAGGCAAACCTTTAAATGAGAATCTACCAGACACTGAAGACTGGCATAATGCTGTTGTTGAAAGAGGTTAATGAGTGGTAAAGACCAAGATGTGTATCTAGACCAAAACACATGAATACAAAGTGAGTGCCTAACATCCTCAGAGAAAAAGCTGAGGTTAAATTAAAGAGTCTAGATGATAGGCCAACATCATTTCACTGTTTTAATATGAATGAACCTCCTCTATCATTAAGCCAGACACAGCTATCCACATCTGAGGGGCCTATATAAAAGCTGGTGACTAATGTCAAAATGTTAGACAATTACTGTATGTGTACAGAGGGAGAACTAGCCAATGGAATTAGTTGGAAGATGGTTGTAAGAAATATATGTTTAAGACATTCAAAAGTGTTTGTTTATGTTGACATAGTAAGTAGTAAAGTGAACTTTAATCATCCTTCAGAATTTTCTAGAGGGGTGATTTAGCAAGTGCTGTTTACAGCCTCACCTCTTGCACAGGTAACACTGATAAGCCCACAAAGGCACTTCAAACAAAGCATCACAGGCTTTCTGCAAAAGAAAGCACATGCTTTAACGACACATAGGGATTTTGATGGTGGCAAAATAGACAGAGGGTGTCCATCTCTCATAAAACATTGGATGAACAGGGAAAGGATTCAGATTTTCTGAACCTAACTTCTAAAAGCACACGTGCCTTCATTTACCTTTTAACAACTTAATTTCTCTTTTTCTTTAGCAGTTTCAAATTTTTCCACAGTTTGCTAAGAATAAGAGCTGTGTCTGGTACTGAGAGAGAGAACCGAGCTTCCCTGGCCTCCATGCTGCTCATTTGTTTTGAGCAACAATTTTATACAAGAGAAGCAATAGTTCTGACCCATACCGTGACAATCTCTGGAGAATAGTCAAACGACATGATAAATTTACTGCCAGTAGGAGACAGAAAGTCTAACTTTTATCACTGGACTTTCAAGTGCTTCCATAATTGCATGGGAAGTCTCTTTACCATTTGGACAGATCACAAACCACTCGTGGGTTTTGCTAATGAAACTCAATGCCAGCTGTAGCAGCTGTCTGGCTGCAGCATTGGGTTTTGACCAAAGCCTTCAAAAAATTTGTTGGAGTGCCATCAACCACTGCTGTTATCACAATATGGAAAATTTAGAGTGCCTATATTGTTTATGAAATACCTGAGGTAGATACTGAGGAAATCTTTCCAAATAAAGGAGTCTTCTTGAAGAAACCTTGAAGACAGCTAGCTCTTTCTGCAGAAAATCATGCTATCTCCTGGGATAAGGTAAGTAATTTAAAAACAATTCAAGTGGATTGAGTTTGGGAGTATTAGGAGCAAAGGGCCAGAAAAATCGCTGGGAGGGGATATATAGTTTAAACAAACATCACTGTATCTGTCAAGAATGAAATAAAATCCTGGGAGCATTATCAGAAGCCCAGCCTGCTAATCCTTGCATAAATCTTTGGCTTGGGTCAGTTTTTAGGGGCTGAGCAGAGATGGTACTGTATGGTCAGAAACAGACACTGAGGCATCACCACGGCTATTGGTGAAAAGCAGGGACAGATAGCAACTATATGCAAGTTTGCTGAAGGATGACAAGTCTTGAGTATAAATTTATTTACTTTCACCTATGTTTCCCAACTGCAGCTCAGCGGACAGTTATTAGAACCTGTGAAGATGTAAAGTATATAATTAATGAGAGGTTAGGAGATTTGGCTGAAACTTCTCTGAAATTCAGAAGATGGGAGAAAAAATACTAATCTTTACTTAATACAGCCAGAATGGAATAGCATTAGAGAACTTTGATTCCAGCAAGCACTGCAAAACCCAAATCTGCAAGTGCCATTCCAAAGAGACAACTGGATTCAAAGAACTTGTTTATACCATCATTTCCAGTGTCTGGCAGCAGATTTCAGATTTTACACTAAAACAAATGCAAATGTAGTTATTTAGAAGTATACATCAGTGATGTAAACAAAAAATGGCTGGATGACTTTAGGTGCTCAAAATGGTGTTACTGAGTGATTCAGAGTATTTTTAGTACAGACATTTTCCATCTTTTCCTTTTTGTCTCATTTACTGTATAGGAATTATTCTGCCCATATCTCTGTGAAACAAAGTCACCAAGTCCGACCTGAAGTGTTGTGAATAGAAAATCACCCTTAATTTTCCAGCCCTGGTTTCTTGAAGTCAAGAGATCTGATTTGCTCAAACAAGATCTGGATGAACAGGAAGTCCTAGATTGTTCTAAACAAACTTTTAAGCTACTTGAGATTTTGTACTTCATTAAGTACACATCATTTTCCATTTATAAAGTATCACTTGATCTGCTTATCCCTAGTGGATGGGTGATTAAGAATCAAACATATTCGTATGTGTGCCCATGCACATTATTGTCTTTTCCTGCATGTAGAAGAGCTAGACTGGAAGTCCTTGAGGACTCTGATAGACACTGCATGACTCATATGAACCCCCCAGAGACTGCTTAAATCCCATCATTTCAGAACTGTTGAATGGAAGCACATAGACACCCACTGATTGGTTTTGGAGCTTTTTATTTATTATTATTTATCCCATTGGTCTCAGGCCTGCAAGTGTAGCATAAAGTAATTAAGAAGGTAGTCATGGATAAAAAGGTTCATAGAAGTCGTGTGTGTGTGTGTTCAACTTTTGAAAAGAGAGAAGTGTAGAATAGATATGAGTTTTGCAAATGAATAATGGTCTGAGTCTTTAAAAACTTTTAAAGATAAGCCATTTTAGTATTTAGGTTGCTTTTTTTCTCCTCATTAAAAAGGCCACAGAGCACTACGACTTGTTGATTAGATAGTTCTCTGCTTTCTGTTTTATTCTGAATCCCCAGCTTTTAATACAGTTCCCATCAGCAAGAATTGCAGAAGGTAACATTATTGTAAAAACAGTGAAGTTCTGCACAGAGAGTGATGTTTTCCTAAGCCATGGATTTTGTATCTACAACATCACAGAGCTGTTATGAAGCAATTTGCTTCATAAGTCTGTGTGTGCATGTGGTGTATGTGTGAGAAGGAACCACTGCTCTGCAGCCACCCCCTCCTATGGCTGGCAGTACGACAATAATGTCACTCCTCGCCTTCCTCCCACACTCACTTGGCTGTGGAGAATGACCCTCAGCCACCTCTGTGCACACGCAGGATCTGCGTGGCAGCTGCAGGATACTGAGCTGTAAACTTCCAGGCTGATGTCTGGCAGCAGCAGCAGCACACAGGCTTGCTGCTGGGTCTCTTGCTGCCCTCTCACGTGGCACGCTGCCTGTAGAGCAATGAGGGCTGTCTGCAGCTGCATAGTGCAGGCCCAGACTGCAGAGGCCTCTCCTTTCTGCTCCTCAGACTCCCTTTGGACTGGAAGAAATCTTCATCCCCAATTTCTGTTGTTAGAATAAAAGAACATACAGTGAGAACCACTGTAAGAGAAGGGCTGTTTTCCCATGTACTCATTATTTAGGTGCTGATTGACATTGGTACAGATATCTACTACTGTGTCATTGCCTCTGACCATCACTTAATTGCTAAGGTCTTTTTCCACGACTACAAAGCCTTTTCTTAGTGGTTTTGCTTATTTATATATTTTGCTCTTAAATATATACTGCCAAGTCCTTTCTGGATCTAACTGGCCTCAGCTTTTTCTTTCACACTGATGGTCCAGCCAAGTAAAGCTTCCATCGCTCTCACAGTTCAATCACAACATTCTTAAAGGCATGACTGTGTGAAATTGAAAGTACTAGAGCAGATCAGATTGACTCGGTGTCCATTTAAGTCAACAGAAATCATTAAACCAAGTCCATTTTGGATAAAGGCTCAAATGCAAAGGATTGGACTCCTAGTCTTTGAGATTCTCACTTAGAGGACTTTAACATCTAGCTCACCTGATATCAGTATAATAAGCCACAAAGATGATGACATTTCTTGTCCAACAATCTCTGTGGTTTACTTTTAAAGAGTTCTAGAAGAAACAGCATTGATTTTTTTTAGCTGCTTACTGTTCAGGGATAGCTCAGAAAACTCTGATTGAAAATCAGCAGTCATGAAAAACTTTTATTTTCCTGTTTGAATACATTCAGACTTTTTTTTCTTAAAAAATATTTTGGTTAGACAAGCCAAAGTAAACTAAAACCCCAAAGCAAATGACAAGTTTCTTATTACTGTGTTCTCCCATTAAGTTATTTATTCATTATATTTTCACCAGGAATAATCATTAAGAAATGCCTTCTCTCCTATTTTTGTTACAAACAGTTCAGATAACAGTGTGGGCTTTCATTAGAAGAAAGCTGCCCTTTCACTTCATTGTTCTGCTTGTTTTTTGCTGGGTACTAAAACCTGTCTGTAAGACGCCCACTCAGACTGGGAAAAAAAGTATCCTTTGTAGGCAGGTGGTCTTTCCTTGACCATTTTCTGATGAGAAACACATGTTCATGAGTGTGAGGAGGCTTCTGTAAAGGGACAGTGAAACAGAAGCCAAGGAATAGTGGTGCTGCACAGGCAGTACAGTTGAAGCACACAATTTATTTTTGATTTTATCTGTTGCAGTTTTCTGCTACATACTGCAAGTTATATTGATAGCTGACAGATTTAAAACTCACCAGAGAACATTCCCTCACCCTGAAAAGCCTGGATACAAGGATACTGTTGCAGGGGTTCATGGGAACTCCTGTGGTGTGCCTGGTCAAGGCAGAACAAGCCTCCAGAAGCCAATGCTTTTTTGCTTTGCTTCCCTAAATCACAGCGGCCACATCAATGTGGTTGACCAATGTCCACGTACTTTCTTAAGCAGGAAACACATTTTCCTGAGAATAAGAAAATTTCCCCATAGTGACAAATGAGTAAGAACAGGAACACAAAATTATGCCTCAGCAAATCTCTGCAAAGCTGAGATTGTCTCCATGCACCAGGGCATAGGGGAGCTCTCAGGACTCATGTGAGCAGGGTCAGACACCAGTGGAACATGAGGAAGGGAAGAGGAGCCTGTGCTTATTCCTGCACTGGTGCTGCTGTGCCTGCTGCTCTTTATCACCTTCCCACTCTGAACACTCTCCTGTCACTGCTCAGAGCCATCATCACCATCACAGCATTTGCTATCACCTAGGAGTTTTAAGTCATGGGGAGAGAGAACACTGCTGCTGTAAGTGGCCAGAGGTAGCCCTGGAAAAGCACTGATGGACTAAAAGGTGTTGAATGGAAGTAGGCGTCAATGAGGACCACATCGCACAGGAACTGTGGCTTGCAGCTCTGTATCTAAGATCTTCAGTGAGGCAATATGAGTTATTGTCATTCCTTCCACTTCAACCTTTCTACTCCAACACCTGGGAAAACATATTTGAGTATCTCCAGTCCTGAAGTGCCCCTTCTCTGTGTTCCAGAGATAGGCAAACTTTTCTGTGTTTCATTAGGAAAGGATCAGAAAATGTCCTTGGTCCTTGCTGAATGGAAAATCAGGGGATGTTCCCTGAGATGTCAGAAAGGCTCATCTGTATAAAGCATTGCAGAGATTATTCAAAAGGCATTTTCTATTAATACAGTGAAGAATTGATATCCTGGTGTTCAAACTCAGGAGCCAACAACTCAGCCTAAGAGAGATTAATACCACAGATTACAAGACAGATAACAGCTTTCTGTTTCTGCAGTTCTGACTCTGAGGTGTGCAGATACTGTTCTATAATGTCTGGCACTTCTTCTCATGGCCATTTAAAACCTAAAAAGCAGAGGAACCACCTTGATTTTGGCTTTTTAACACCATGTCCTGGGCTTGATATTTGCGAGACATAAGAGTCAGCTGTTTTTCCCTTCACCAGCTGGGGACTTCTCTTTGGCAGATGAATTTTTAGTTGTCCCTAATGTGCCTATATCTTTCCCATTTATCTTACTGGGGCTTCACAAAGTGCTTAGTTCAGAGGAGAAACTGTATCCCAATGTTTAACGTGTAAGTTTCAAGTGACCAATAATCAAATATGAGTAAACCAAATAGTTGTTATAAAACATGGTGCATGCTATTCATGGAAATGACATGTATTATTTTCACACAAGGACAAGATACTTTGTTGTAGTCAGAAGCAAAACTCCCCTTGACTTCAGTGGGAACAGATACAAATTCCTAGCATGCACCATCAGGCAGTTGCAGCCATTTATAAGTAAAGTTCTGGTGCAGGTGTGGGTGATGACACATTTTTGTTGCATTGCCTGGATAAAGTAAAAAAAAGTTACGTCATAAGAAAATTTTACTTTGAATTCTCAAATGAAATGGGTTTTTAATTTAATTTTGTTATATGTCTGCAGGATGTGCTCACTGATAAAGAGGTTGGTTTCCAGTCCATCAAAGTGCAAACACACTGAAGATTGACAGACTCTTGGTGGACTATGAATTTTCAGTGGAGTGAACCAACATGTTGCTCATAAAATAGCACAAACTTTAATGGCACCTGTTAAAACTAGACTTACTGCTACTAAAAAAAATCTAATGAAAGATATTTAGAAATGTGCCAGAATTTTCATGGCTGATTTCACTCCGAAAAAAAAAAAAAGACTTAGCTTCTTTTTGCAGAACAATCTGTTTGCTGATTTAAGACCAATCTGGAGAATGTGTTTAGGCAATCAAAAATGCAAATAGATGCTCTTGTGAGATTTGGTTGTGTCCAGCTATCCCAAATGAGGAAATCAAAATCTATTTTAACCTCTTCAAAGCTTGGAGATTGAGTTGTCTTGGCTTTCTGATTATCTTTGTCAATTGTGAGGCCAAACCACCTTTCCAAGCCAAACAGTGTCTTATATGGAAAGCTAATAACCCCTTCAGTGCTGGAAGGTGTTTTCTGACATAAACAGTGGCTTGGAGATGTTTTTTTGAATGAAAATGCAGATATGTCAGCTTGACATTCACATGGCATACCCAGAGTACATAATGTATTTACTTATTTGTAAAACTGATTTTTTTAATGTAGTTATTCCAGTTATTCCTCAATGAAGATACACACATCACAAAAATTTATACAAGACTTGAAAAAGTTTAAGTGTTTGCAAAGTTTTCATTGCAAAGATGCAGTTAATTGCTTCAACATAGGAATTCAACTGAAATGGGAAAATGTAGTCTGCATTTGCAAGCATTTTCTGTAATTATGTAATTATTTTGCATTTCTTGCAAAGAGTCAAGCAACAGCCTGTGCAACTTTTTTGGACATCACAGGCTTTTTTTCAACTAGATACTAGATTGTACTATAAAAAGCCAGGTGTTCAATTTGCAAACACTTAACAGATGGTTTATGTGTTTATAAACACAGACCTCCTGCAAGAGATGTTCAGAAACTGAGGTTTGGTTCATATACATCCCATAATTTATGCCCTTGCAGCAACGAAGACATAAACAGGATCTTCTTTTCCTACCGTGATCAACATCCCTGCCAGATACAGGCAGTTTTGGATGGTGTTTCTGGATAATCTTTAAATTCCATCTGCCTGCAGGAGAACTTCCTGACCTGCAGGGTGAATTTTATTAACACTGAGTTCTTACAAAAGCAACAGCCCAAACCAACTCACCCCAAAGCAAAACAGAAATCCTTCCCTGTCTGCATGACAGGTGGAATTAGAAGTCTCTGAGACTCTAGCATAATGAAGGTGTTTAAATGTTCTTAACAACTAAAATACAATCCTGCTCCTACAGGTAAGAACTGAACATCATTTTCCCATTTCCCTGAACTAGAAAGCCTTGCTGAAGGCATTACTATGATAGTATTGTAATTAACAGCAATTAATACAACAACAGTGATGACAGTAAACAATTAATGTTCATGAGAGCCTTCTGAAGTAAATTGGTGAGTACTGAAAGAGAAAACTTATCTGGAGAGGAAGGGTTCTCCCTCCCTCCCCATCCATTAGGCATCACATATTGCACAATGCATCCATAAGGATCACTGTTCTTTATGCAACCCTATTCCTCGCCCTCACTGAGGTTGCATTTAGCACCTACTATTATCTTAAAGATTAAACATAGACATTTTCACTTGCATGAGACTTTCAGAATCAGAACTGAGAGGAGTGGACATTAGGAAAAAGTCAACTGAAGTCAATATAAAGCTTATTCCTGGTTATAATAAATGTTGAATTAGTCCCCAGCCTGGTTTAAGAATGACTTTATTCAGTGGCAGAGATATGAATATACCAAAGGCTTTGACTGCCACGACTTGTTCATTGGACTGCCCAGGAGATCTCAATGTCAGATTATATTCTAGACAAAAAACATTGGGACTAAAAATGAAATTTGGCAATTACCCGCTGTAGTAAAAGCTGAAGAATATCAATGGTTAATTTATCCAATGTAAAACTATTATGAGAAATGATAAGTATACTCTCTGATCTGATGAAGAATATAAATAGCTCCACCCAGTACTTTGTCATTTCAATTAATATTTTACTTGCATTTAAAAACACTTAAAACAAATTAGCATGTAAATAGTATACAAAGTTAATTAGGGATGATATTGCTTCTTAACAAATGATCCCCTCTATTTCCTGTACCTACTTAAAATACTAAAAAGCATTGAAATCTCATTACACCGGGATTTGGTAATAACATAATGAGAAAAATATTAAATACATGGCAGAAAAAGGAAGCACCTGCATTGTTTGCTACCATGACAGTGAACAACAGAATCATCCAATAATCTATTCTGTCTGCAAGGGCTGTCTGGAGGGCATCTGGTCCCAGACCCCACTCAGAACAAGGTCAACTTTGCAGCTGTGTTGGCTTGCTCAGGGTCTTGGCCAGCTGAGCTGTAAACATTTCTGAGGACGAAGACTCCACAGTGTCTCTGGGCACCTGTTTCAATGATACATATGCACATACACACTGTAAATACAATATGCTCAAGAGTGAATGCAATTTCAATGAAAACATTTCAAAAATAATTCAAAGGTCAGAAATAAACTTAACAGCCCTCATGGTACAGTGATTTCTTGCAGCCCTGGAAAAGTCTTTAAGCAATACTAGCAGTGCTATGACTCAGTAACACAGGATAACATCCCATAGCCAGGATTTTCCTGCTGATGTGACCAGAGGTTTTTGCAGCTGGAAAATCAACCATTTGCTTCGCTCTTCCTGGTCTCCCTTAGAAAGTACAATGATTGGAACTTAGGAATTGTTGGTGGTTTGTCAGGTCTTTCAAAGTAAGGATGGGGTCAATCTTTTAACTCAGGCTGCCTACGGCTTTTATTACAAATGGCCCAATTTGTAAAAATTTGAGTGCTCACCAGTATCCATGATGTAGGAGTGGCTAATATTCAGTCCATTTGAAAGTCAGGCTGTATTTCTAGCTGGGTAACTTTTCTGGATTCATAGAGTTAGCCTCAAAATACTGCAGAAAGAAATCAGGGGAAAAAGGCATGAGATTTTTTTTCATCCAGTAGAGGAAAAAAAAATTGAAAAAGTATTTTTGAGTGTAACAATCCAAAGAATCCAGCTTAGTGCAAAAATGCATCACTAAGGTGGTGGTTCTTCAGATCAGGAGAATGAAAGAGTAAATTCTCAGATGTCAGGGTGCAAGAATGCAGATATTTTCTTTATTCTACCAGTTCATGGTTAACAGCACATAGTGCTGTAACATTGCAGCAAAATATTTTTCAGGAGTCTGTAGATTTTTTTTTATTTTTTTTTTTTTAACTTTTGTCACATCAATGCACATCAACAAATGTATGGTCTATAAAAAGATGTAAGAATACTGTTATACTTTTCATACATATGGTAGCATAAACTATGTGTCTTTCTAAAAGAGTGAGGTGAAACTCAATTTACATCTTTTCTGAAATCACTCATTACAAAAATGAAGGCATACATAACAGCTTAATTCTACCTGCTTCACTAGAGTAAATGGCAAAGTATATTTCTGGAGGATATTTATTTAAAATAGTTTGGAAAACTTACGAGAGAAATAAAAAGAAATAGGAGAAGGTTCATTTTTAGTCTGAGTTAGTGCAAATGCACTGCTACAGACTGACATTGAGCTTGAGATACACGTCAGAACAAGAAAATGCTTGGACACAAAATGATAAAGATTTAAAAAACAAGTCTAAGTCACAGCTAACCAATTAAAATACAATAAAAATTCATTGTGCTTCTTATTTGCAAATGAAAATGTACTTGCCAACTTCATTTTTTATTTTATTTGCTTCTATAGGGAAACAAATTAACAAATTTGAAGTAATGGTCGGCCACAGAAGAATCACAATCAGGATTATATTTCCCTTGAAAGCTCCTCAGTGGCCATTTGGAAACATATTGCTGTTCATGGGGTGGAAAAGGAGAAAGAAGCATAGATTTGTGGGTATAAAGAATTTTTAAAGGACTTTTAAAAAGAGGATGATTTCCCTCAAACCCAATTTTATCACTATTTTAAAAGTATTCCAGGTTTTTCTTTTGAGCTCATGACCTGCAGAAAAACTGTGAGAAACTGAAAACTAAGATGTCTAAAATAAGACAACTTTGAATATCAGGCTCTTAAACCCCACACGTTGTTACTAGCTTTGTGCTTGTCTCTTGTCTCTTTAAAAGAAAAATCACACATTTGAAATCTCCTTCTAGTTGTGTAAACTCTATCTGGGAGTGAGAACAGAGGGCAAGTGAAGATTTCAAACAACTAAATATGAAGAAAAATATTTACAGAATGTGGTTGCTTGAAATAAATAAGGTGCAAGACTTTAAAATGTCAAACTCTATACAAAAAAGAACACTGTGTAAATTTGCACTAAATCAGGAACTGGTATCCTCTAATTATTGTGAATCATAACTTTGTATCCATTTTTTATAGTACAGACATACTGAAATGCAAGGGTTCTGCTTTTGTTCTTGAACTGTGTTATTTTCATGTTCACAAATTTCAAAAGTACAGTCTTATTTGACATGGGTGTTCTTGCTAAATGGGAGTGTGGTGTTTGTAGTTGTTTGTGCATACTCTCTGCTACAGTGGTGGATGTAGCAGCCTTTATTTATTAGAAAGCAATTAACATTCTAAGGACCTTCAGCATGAAAATTACAATATTATCATGTTTCCTGGTTGGGATTCAGCTAACTTGAGGATAGCTCAAGAAAGACAGGAAGGCAAGCAGATGATGATTCCTCTCTTCAACCCTAGCATCAGTCTCACCCTAGAGAGAGCAGTTTCATCTTAGTGCTTCCAGAGACATCCTAAACTCTGAGCAACATGGGACAACTGTGGCGTCCTTAATGCCAGGTGGGAGGAATCCTACCCAAAGTCCTATCCAGGTCCTATCAGCTCATCCAGCTGAGGATACAGTAAGTGGTAAGGGGAGTTGGTGCTGGGCTGTGCTTTCCTGGCAAGCCAAGGTCAGTGGGTGGGAATACTGAAAGATCCTTTGGCCAGCAGTAAATGCAGCGGTTTACTGCTGTACACTCACCCTTCCAACCCCCACTCCCTACAGCACTTTCTTATTTATTTTTTTTTTAAGTGGCATCTGTCCTGTCACTCTTGTGAGAAATAAAAAAGAGCTATTTCTTTTGAGGGACGAAGGGAGGACTGAGCTGTTTGCCTCTGCAAAAAATCCTGATAGGGTAAGCCACTGTGATGAGGCCACACACCAGCTCAGCAGTGTTCAGTTTTCTCCATCACTGTTAAAGCCGGGGCAGGCAGCATTTCTGAGCACCCCTGGCCAACTGAGGGCAAGCTGTTTGCTCCAAGGGAACTTTAACATATTTTTGCATCACCCTTCTGCATCCTAGCATTTCAGGGAAACACAGCATGGGCCTTTATTTATTTATTTATTTTTTGCCCCACACATCTTACAGCTGTTCTCTGGATTGCTTTTGCATCCACAGGCTGAGTGGGAAAGCCGCCATGGAGGGTGAGTATAGGGACACTGGTATTTCAAACTTTGCCAGTGTAATGTCCATGCAAAGCAGCTATTTTCCCCATAACTTCCTTTCTGGAGCTGTGAGAAGAAAAAGAATCCTAGGAGTAGGAAGTAGGAGGCCTTTTTCCTTTCCCACAAGGAGGGAGGATAGAGGCAACTCAATAGAGAACTCCCCAGGAACATGCCTTTGAATGCCACATGTCCCATCTTGCTCTCTGGATGTTGTTCAGTGCCAATGGTTTCTGCTCACCTGAAACTCTGCAACACATTATAATCTCCTCATTAACAAGCAGAAGAGACTCCTCTATTCCAGTTTTACACTTGCACGCCTCATTTGGAATAGCAATAATGTGGTGATTAGTCTAAGGGAAGTGTGTTTTAAAGTGGCTGATATGTTCTCTAATGACAGGCCAAGCATCTACTTTTTGTCGCTTATGTCTATCTATCTGCAGCTCATTTAAATTACCTTATACAATGCTCTCTTTCCTAGGAAATATATTATTGTCTCCTTTAACTCTGTGTAAATATCTTCACTTTGTGCCGAGTTATGTCTCATGACTCGAAGAAAAACTTTACTTCACCTACACTGTGGTAAAGGTCTTCCTTTCTAATAACATGAAAAAAGAACAGTGAATTTGCTGTCAAATTTATATTAGGGGATAGTTTGCGAGGCAGAGCGAGTTACAGAGCCCTCCACACTTTAACTTTATAAATTAATTATAGTTGACTCCAGCTATGCTTTCACTGTTTCAGACTCCTTACTCTTTTCATTCCAATAGGTGGTGCTGTGCTGAAACCTAAATGAATTTCAAAATTTACGTTAATCCATATGGCCTCTTTGAAATTATTTTCAGATCATTATTCCTGCAATTTCTAATGTACAATCTGAAGAAAATGTTCCTGTTTTGAACAATAAAACTAGCTATTGCTAGAGGACAATTCTTGACTGCTCAGAGAGTTTTAAACTTCTTTGCAGAGGGTGTTTTTGGGGGTTAGTTTTGTTTGGGGTTCTTTTGTTTTGTTTTGGTATTTTTTCCCCAGCACTTGCTGTAATTGTATTTTTAAAACCAAGCAACACAAGCTCCCAGGAAAGGAACATTCTGTGCTGATGAGACCCATTCCTGTATGTTACTTGTGGCTCTGTCATGGAATCCTTGCACTAATTTATAACGACTGATCTAAAAACAAGTTGTTCCAAAAACCTAGTTGTGGAAGGATAAGAAATCTCATCTCCATCCTAAATTTATTCATGGCTTTTTTTTTTTTGTCTCAGTGGTGTCTATTACAAAATGACATTTTCTGTCCAGGCCTTAGATTTGCTCAACATGAAAATGCAAAAATCTTTTAATCACCTTTTTTATTTTAAGCAGTCAATCATTATTCCTTCAGTATGTTGATTCAAAGTCAAACTCTTTGTTCTCAGAGAAATGAATGCTTTACTTCACACTGTGCCAGTCTTCTACATGGGAACCATGCAAGGTAATACCCTTTTATGTCTCTATATCACATCTCTTTTTTATGGAATCATCTCTCTATAAGTTCATTGTCACACTGACACCAACTTGAAGACCCAGAACTTTTCATCTAAGTGCTTGTTTCCAGCTGATGCGCACTTCAATTATGGGATAAGTTCATGACAGCAGCTCCCACAATTCCCTCTGCCAAAAATCACTCTGTTGCAATGTCATGTCCACAAGTTCTTCTGGTTTGTCTCCCTGGTCTTTCCCAAATTAGGGAGCTCAGCAGGTTTAAACAGAAATTTTCATCTCTACACTTCCTTCTGTTCTGTCTGGGACAAAAATGCGTGAAAGTGTGTGTGTGTGTGTGCATGTGTGCATGCATATTCCCAACAAACCCAAGATGATGTCAGAAGCATTTCTTGCAAAAGAATCCTTCAGCTGAAAGTTTTAATCCATGTCTTTTGTTGTTGCCCTTTTGCAATTACTCAATTACCACTCTTCTTCAAAACTAAAATCTATGTGAGTTAGTGGATTTATCTGTTAAAGGAGGAGTAGAGATATTGTAATACCCAAAGCTCCTAGTGGACTACATTTTTCAGGCTTTGAAAAATGTGTTTTGTGTTACTTTTGTTGGTTTTTTTTAATGAAGAACTCCTCGTTACCTCACTATAGACTTGAGCTGTTTTTCCTGGAAGTTGATGATGGTTTTTGTCATTGATTTCAATTGTACTTTAGGATTTGGTGCTGTCTCCAAGGAAATAAACAATGCTCGAATGAGTAACGTTTAATGAGATTTTCTATGCAGTTATGAACACACAGAACATTAGATACTTGATTTCTCTTGTTCTGAATTAAAAAAAACCCTCAATTGTTATCTATTTTCATCTCAGAGACAAATAGTTATCCCCTCTCCCCACTGTGTTTTGAAAAACAGACCTGAAGAACTGTCCTTTGCAATTAGGTAACCAAATTAATCTCTGAAGTTTGTAGGAGGTTTATGCACCAGATCATATCCATATTGGTTTTTTTTGCTCCATGTTGCAACTGCCTGTGCAGTTTCCAATAATCTCAACATTTCCAAATACAAGTGTTTTGTCTTAAAACCTATGTCTGCTTTTATTTAGTACATTTTGGATTAATAGAATGTAATGATTTTGAAGTAATTAATTAACTTTTAAATGAATTAAATGAAAGTAATTAAAAAACATTTGAATAAATGAAATCAATTAGTTGATTTGTCTTTCTACCCCTGAATACAATATTCTTCATTTAAGATGTAAAAATGACCAGCATTTTTAGAAGTTTAAAAAGGCTGGATAGCCCAAAACATACTTGATTTCTAAACTACTGAATAAGGACCTTTTAAAAAGCAGGTACCCTTAGGTATCTTTAATAAATAAGACAACCAAGTTGCTCTGGAACACCCTAATACATACAACTTACAGTTCCAAAAATTCACTTTCAAGATTCTGCCTCCCTGCATATCATTTTTTATCATCATTCACTGGCCCTGACCTAGTTCCATACCTTTATGTACGAAACAGCTGCTCCTCTGTTTTGTCTTCATTCCTGCAAAGACATAACATTTTCTCTTCCACAAGGCATGGGAAAGTTGCTCTGTTGTTAGCATAATTTGGACTCTCCTGAATGTTTCAATGATGGAAAGAAAAACTTATGCCTGTAATTCTAACAAGAAAAGAAGTGGGTTTCAAATTTCTTTACAAAATGGATATTTTCCAATAACAACTTAACAGAAAAATAGTAATTGTGGGTACGTGAATGCTGAAAGCAAGATAAAACAGTGGGCTGCAATGTATTATGCCTGACTGATGTAGGGATGGGAAGCTAAAGAACCTTTGAGGATTTCAGGCTTATTTCTGTCCATTCACAGTGAATTACCCAAAGATCCTTCCTCTTTGTGCACGCTGAATAGGCTGATTGATGCAGTATTTCGTGAAGTGTCACAGTCTCCCTAGAGAAGGAATTTGGGAGCATTGGTCTTCCCTGTACCAGAAGGGAAAAGAGGCCAAGAGCATTGCTGTGAAGAGGATTGCACCTATGGGCAGTTCCTCATTTGATTCTACAGATTTTCCACCCTCAAAACTGCTGAAATAATTGGGAATTAGTAGCTGAAACCACTTTAGTTATTGAATTATTATCTTTGGGAACGCCTGCTCAATTTGAAGACATTGCTGCATGTATTCTTCCCAATAGATAGCACTGAAAAGAACACAGTGGAATTCTTTCACCTACTACACCCAATACCTGGGTCTTCAGTCTCAAGGACAAAAACTGGCTAAATATCAGGGGAGGGATTTGTGAAGGGAAAATAGAGATTTTTTGATTCTTGCTCATTTGGTTTTCATCCAAGCTCACTAAAAAGTTGCCCTGCAAAAACAAAAGAGTTCTCACAGCTAGCTAATTTTCATAGATCAAAAACAGGAATCTCCCAAGGGTCCACAAGTTGAGACAGAAAGGTTTCTCACCCACTTGTGGTTGTTATCATTTGCAATGCACATGAGGTTTCCAGCATGTGACACTACCTTGTCCTACTCTAATTGCATCATTGCTGGTGCATGGAATGGGGAGAAAGCTGTTCACAAACCACCCTTCCAGAAGAAAGTTGTCAGCATTCCCAAAATACGTTTATGAGCCTTAATAGGACTTACTTTAATGAAGTTAATTCTAGCCAGAATTGTGTGAGTAAAAGGGTGAGGCTTTGAGAGATTCTGGCAGTCAGATGAATCAGAAGTTGGCTTCACCTGGCCTTTTTCTTCCACAAACATGAAAGATAGGGCAGTGTAATTATTCCCACTGTCCTTTGGCCTAGTTGCATTCTGTGTCCTAAAAACTCTTACATCAGGGTTGAGTTCTGACAGAAGCCCATGTGGAGGAATAAAGCACTCCTAGCTTAGTCTGTGCATGAGCGGACAAAGCCACTATCACCTTACTCCTGTGCCTCAAATATCCCTGCTGCTTTGTATCCTTTCTCACAGTTTTTGCAACACATCAAGGGTGGCCTGAACTAGCTGGAATAACTGGAATGGATAAATGCCATCCAGCTTGCTAGGACAAGTAAAAATCTCATGCCTCCCGAGAAGGGCTGCAGGGAGTTGGAATCCAGAGCTTCCTTCCAGAGCTGAAAAGAGCATTTCCAGAGACAATATCCACACAGAGCCTCACATATTAATAAGTAACACATTTAAGATAACTTTGGTCAGATTTTTTGATTTCAATTTAACAAATGATCTGTTTTATCTACCCAGAGGAAGGAAATTATAATGAAGAGATGGTCTGAACTTTATTTTCGTTTGAAATTTCCTTATACTTCCTGTATATGGCTTAGTTCCCACATAATGCTTTGCTCCAGTAAGGCATTGGTTAAGGGGCATTAATGATAATTTTCATGTTTTTCTAATTTAACATGCCTACACTCATGTTTGCACTGCTGCACATTTATTCTGGTTTTGCTTGGTTGTTCAGTGGTCAAATTGTAACAATTTTTTAACCAGGTCCATGTGTATAACTCTCAGATATTTTGTATTCATCTTCAGCTAGACCTTAATTAAGATCACTTGAATATGGGGAGTAGCTGACTGCTGGCAGATCAAGTAGCTCCACTCAAACTGACCTACCATGTCAAGGCAGGGCAGGCAAAAAGTAAAATCTCCCCTGACACTGTTCCTTTATCAGCTGAAACTAAGACATAGACATGAGAGAAATATGCATATCTGAAACTCTAAAATGGGACGTAGGGTTTGAGGTCTAGGAGGGATTTAAATCATGCCTTGGTAATGTACTTTTTCCCCACCGAGTGTGAATTTTGTTTGCATAAAACAGAAGAAAAATAGCATACTGAGTGGTGTAATAATGATGTACTGGCAAAGCTGGCAAGTGTTTGATGTTTACAGAGCCTCCTTTTCAGTGTAATCATAACTGCACCCCCCTGGAATAAAGCACAGAGTATAGAGAGCACTGTTTTCAATGCAGACTGATATGAGAAAAAATAATTGAGAAAACAACCTAGTTTACTTCTCTAAATGCCATGTGTAGGGCTTGTATTTTTGCATCTCTGTGATGTATCAGTTATAAAGAACAGTAATTAGGCAGACAACTATGGAGACAAATTTTAAAGTGAAGATGACAACGGTAAATTAAGTTACTTTCATTTAATAATATAATCATCACTCTTCTGTCATTAGGGTCACTATGACAGGAAGGAAATAAAAGAGGAAAACCCCAATGTTTAAAATTATTGGGGGAAAAGGTATGGTCTGTTTTATGAAACAATTTATTTCTAACTTCCCCCTTCTTATTATTTTCCCCTTGAAAAATAATTAAGAGACTAAATAAAAATCCTTAAAGTAATTCCAAACATGTCAATTATTCCAAAAAGGACTATTATTTATGTAGTCTGAAAAATTTTGACCATTTGACTAAATGGGATTTTAAATGTCACAGTGTGTAAACCTTCATTTCAAAGAGGGAAACTAGATGGAGAGTTTTTAAAACACGGGTTTACTGACCACAGCAGAATGTTTTTGTTTGGGAAAGAATTAATTACACAGAAAATATAGTCACTTCGTTTCCTCAGAGGTCCCCAATAGGAATTTATGTCAACATTGCTGTAGTGTTTTATAATACCGATATAGTTCTCCTGGTCTACTGGCATATGTAGGCAAGTGATAAGGAAGAGTTATACTCCTAAACTGCCTTAAAATCAATTCAGAGGTGAATGACTGTCCATTAATATTTGGTTCTTCTGAACTATAGCACATAGTACACTACATTAGCAAGATATGAGCCTGAAATTGGATGAAATTTTAAAATATCCTGGTCCTGGATCCTAACATGTCTGTTTCTTTGGTTTCCTAGTAGCTCCTCTGTGGATGTGTGGGATTCTTTCAAACACTGTTTCTTTGAAACAGCTGTGAAAGGACTTGTTGCACATCATATCAGATCCTTTTGCCATCATCAGCTCTTCAAATCTGAGGTACGTCTAGTAAAATAGTGGTTAAATAGCTCATAGTTTACTTAGAACTGGAATTTACCAGGAAAATGAGAGCTTGCAATTTAATTAAAAAATAAAAATTAGAAAAATAGAAAGAAAACCCTCAATCACAAAACCCAACAATGCTGAGCAAGGAATATCTCCTGTCATGAGAACAGACACATCGCAGTTGACATCCTTGCCCTCATGACCCTCTTCTTCCCATATGTGGGGTAGGATATGTCCAGTCAGACTGTGTGGTGAGGACAGCTGGGGTTTGCCACCAAGGCACACAGTCTTGCTGATGCAGGCATGGGACATAAGTCTTGGTGCCACATTGGTGCAGCCAGCCCTCCTTCACTGTCTCAAAGCCAGGGCAGGTCACAGGGTGTCCTGGGAAGGAAAGACAGGCTTAGTCCTTGTCTAGTCCTTGGCTGTCTGCTGGTGACGTGGTTAAGAGAAGCAGTGATCCTTGTCAAGCTCTTTGATGAATTTTTTTCTCCAAGAGGTCTATAGCAGGGAAAGGCAAGGTTGGTCTCTTCAGCCTTTGGTGACCTACTCTAGGGAGAATGGTGGTAAATTGGCTGTGAGAGAAGCCTGGAAAGCTCCCAGGAATTGGAACAGCTGAATAGGAACTTCCTGAAGTGAAACACTTCTCTTGCAGCTCCAGCAGCTACAAGAGAGGGGGTGAAAATTGAGATCTTCTCCAAGTATGAAAAGGGCATCCAGCTACACGAAGCATCTGCCCTGGCTGCAGCTCTACACCCAGGACAGTGGGGCAAGACATCAGAAGACGGTTGTGCCAGTCATGGATCCCAAGCCAGCAGCTCTGATCTGTGGTGAGCCTTGGAGCTCTCCCATCCGTTTCAGGGCTAAGCTCACAGTGAAAGCAAGGTACAACGTCTCAGATGAAACACTTTTTCTATTTCTTCTCTACAAATAGAGACCAGTACGTATTGTGCAGGTTATTAAGCAACCATAAGATTTATACCACAGTGGTGACAGGAATTCATTCTCAGTGACCTCAAGGAGAGCAAAAAAGAACACATTTCATAACTATCAACTATAAAGCAATTTTTTTCCTATAAATGTAACTTTTTTCACTTTTCTGTCAGTTTCAGATACAAGATCAGATTATTTGCATAAGAAGTTCAAAATGTTAGTGCCACTATGTCTTGAAGGGTGTGAATAGCTCTAATGAGAAGAATAATTCCAGTATTTCTCAGCAGAGTGCAATGAAAGGATATTGAGAACAAATGCATTTCTCAAACTGGTTTTGCATACTTATAAATGTGACTAATCCAAGATACTGTAAATGGAATTAATATTAAGAAATCAATTGAAAAGAGTATACAAAGTTCTATAGCTTTCAAACACTGCAGCTGAAATAAAGATCAACATGCAAAATATTGCATAAATGATTTTTAAAGTAATTTTTACAGCTGAATGCTTTCAATATGCCAATGCTATGAAGGTAATCTGCATCTAAATCATGTTGGATATTCCAGTACTGCATATCAGTTCATATATAATTACAGTAAGCATTGCAGCTATAGGAACAGGGTACTCTTTTTCTCCTGTGGAGGGTCAGATGAATCATAGAGTAATAGCTTCATTGTTTGTGGTTTGAACTTTTAGAGTCAAATCCTCTACCGCTGAGATCAGAAGAAGCTTTGTCTATGTCTTTGGGAGAATTAAATGTCAAAAAGATTAAAATAAAAGTACAATTAAAAAAAATATATCTGCAATCCTTATCTTCTCTCTGGTGCTTTAAAGATTTTTGTTTGATTGAGGTTATGATGCTTCAAAAAAAAAAAAAAGCCAGCATATGTATTTCTATTATTCTTAGGCATCTTTCCTGCAGATTGCAAAAATTTAGTTTTGTTTTCTCTGTGTGCCTCAGCACTTCTGGTTCCATCTGGAAGTGGAGATCAAAGCACTGCAGTCCCACAAGCAAGCAAGCAAGCATTTGTCTCTTGAACTGCACAAGGCAGCACTGGAAGGCTGACAAAGAATCGTGCTGCTGCAGGGCTGGGGCCAGAGCGCCGCAGAGATCCATCGCTCCAAATTACTTCAAGGGACATCAGATCACAGTTTGGAAGGCAGACATTTAGGTGAGCTGCACAAACCTACCTGGACAGCTGGTTTTGTACTTCATCATAATACAGATGTTTTAGAAGGAGGGGCCCCTTTTCAAGCAATCTATTATAGCAATCAGACAGAAAGCAGAGGAGAAGCTCATTCAAGTTAACTGGCAACATGCTGTGCACATTATGAGACCTCACTTTCAGTAGACTCATAAATTCCAAAGTATTTTGAATGGGACTGGGTTAAAGAACAAAGCAAAACGGGCTGTATTTAAGCATGATTCTATTCCTGTTCTTCCCTTCTCAGAAAGTTGGTAACTTCTGAATTAGAGTAATTACTATAGCTTCTGGTTTGCTGCAGTTAGTCTCTGTCCTGCTTTCACATACACAGTGTTGAGAAGATCAGGTCAGAAAGATCCACTCCACATGTGCAACTGTGCACATCACCCTAAGTGTCTTTGTACATGTATGTCTAGCTATAAATGTGAATTTATCTTTATAGAAGAGACCAAACATGAATGTCCCTCTGTTTTTTTTTTCAGAAACTCTTTAGAAAATGTTTTAAATATATACTTAGCTGAACTTGCAGATTAGTTTATGCTTAGGAATACAAATTATGTATGGCTAGCACTGTTGTTGTTGCTCTCTTTTTAGAGGTATAAAGAAACATGAAATAGAAGATGTGGATGCCAAATTATATTTTAAGAGTCAATCAATAATTTACGTAATCTAACAGTTTCAATTCTCTTGCTATGGATGAAAAGATAAAAAAGTTTCACCTGATACGAAAAGAGAGAAGTGCATGAAAACCAGCTTTTTCAGTTCACTTAGGGTTTGGATTAAAGTTACAACTGTGAGCTGAACTAACAGCTTGCAGCTGCCAAAAGGGGGAAGTCTTGCTCTCTGCACTTCCCTGCCTGAGCTTTTCTTTCCTTAGCCACCAGTCAGCCAACCCTGCAGACAGTGCTGGCATCCCTCTGACCAGGAGAGAAGCTAGCTTAATCCCTGCCAAAAAAAAACACCAACTTGTTTTTCTTTGGGAAGGGGAGGCCACTGATTTTTTTACCCTTTCTTTTATTTTTTGGTCCTTTTAGTGAGTCGAGTGAGCTTCCTCGGCAGGCAGAGAAGTGCTAAAACTGGCTGGGTAGAGGGAAGCTGAGAAGATGGGGATGAACAGAGTAGGTGGATACCTGGAAAGCTGAGGTTTCCTCCCCTTCTGTGGTGCAGAACCATTAATTCCTCTTTAGCTGTTTAGAGAAATCATAACCTTACAGCACAGTGATCAGAACAAACATTTCATTTTGGTTCATCCAAACTGCAGTTTTTTGCTTGTATATGGCTTTTGCATCAAGACAAAATATTAAAGTAAGATCTCTCAAAATATTTCTTTTACATGAGAAAGACATATTTTTCTGAAATTATTTTTAAGTTTTCATTTTTGAATTAAATAAATACAGGGTTTCAGATGAAATATAATCTAGAAACCTAACATTTGAGTTCAAATGCATCATCTGGTATGTGCACATGTGAGATTGCAAAGAAATTGCAGGGTGATGCAGGGGCTTTCGAGATCTTTGCAACATTTACTTTCCTCTCCTCTGCTGATCTCTCTCCTCTGACTCATTTGAATATGATGCTGGGTCCTAGATGAAGGCTAGCTTGTCAAGTCCAGCTAAGAGCTAGTCTCTTTCCAGATAAAACAGTCTAAGTATCTACTGATCTTGACTGACTGTATAAATCAGAAATGACTCCAGTGAAATTGGTCAGCTGAAAGATCTGGCTTTCCTAATTCTTCTGTGTAGTATGGTAACTTGGACAAACCCTTCAGGACCAATCCCTCTCTGTACTGGATGTGATACAAGTATGCAATGATGGGTATGAAAACTCATGACTGCATTTCTGTGAATTTTGGCTGCTTGCAGTGAATGTCTACACTCAAAAAAATTGGATTAAAAAAAAAAAGTTAATCCAATCTCCAGACTTACCTGTAGTCCAACACAAAAAGAACATAACTGATTTGTCTAAAGAGATTCTCAGTGGGGCGTGTTGTATTAAATTCAAATTGCTGTTGGCTGAGACCTTCTGGCCCTGAGCTCTGGCATAGAGAAACTGTACCCTGCCACCAGACAGGGTCTCTGTAAAGGGGTGGGGGAAGGAAATAAGTGAAGACGTGAGACTAAAAACATTTTTACATTGTTTTGAAACTGAAGTGAGGTGATTATTAAGTTTTCCATGAGTCATTTGGCATTACTAACACAAAATTTTATATAGCACTTTACTCATTAGTTTACCCTTTCTTAGTCTTCCATACCAAATTTTCTGTTCTCAAGTAGAGTGGGTCATTTTACTCAAAAACGGATACCACCATTGACATCCTAAGCCTGGCAGCTTTTCCTCTTGGAAGGTTGGCTGAGATTGCATGCCATGAGAACAAGAATTACAGCTTCCCTCCACAGCCACGGCATAGCTCAGGGTTCACAAAGGCAGGGAAGGCAGGGAGCTGCCTGTTACAGAGCAAGCCTCCACCACTGCTGGTGATGGTGGCTCCTGCCAGCACTGCTGTGCCAGTGACAGCACCCAGAAGCAGCAGCATAGGTACTGCCACTTATTCTCCACTGTTACTGTTGAAGAGCCTTTTGTAGTTCAGTATGGACATACTATTTTCCCTACCTTGGATACCTACAGGATCTCTCCCTTTTTCTCAGAAGATCTCTCTCTCAAGGCTGGCTGTTTGGATGCTGTAGCACTGCTGATATCTGTCTTCCAAGTATGCAATCTTCCTTGTCAGGAAAGGGTTTCAGCAAGACTCCCATCAGTCATGCCATATTCTTTTCCTGCTCCCAGGCTGTGAACATCTTTTTCTTTCCCACTCTCTGACCAGACTTTTACAGTTGATGAGCTAGGTGTAGGCAGCCCCAGCCTCTGCTCTCACACATGCAGAGTCTCGATGGACAGAAGCCTCCAGTGCTTGCTCCAGAAGAGGTTTCTGACTTCTTCCTAATCCTAGCCTTCTAAGGATAACGCCCAATGTCCCTGGTTGACATCTCCTTTATCCTCTTTGATCTCACAGCTAGGAAAGAGATAAGAGAATATCGTGAACATGATAAGACAAGTAATTTCATTCAGCCCAAATACATCCAGATGAGGCTGTGCAGAGCTTGCATGGCAGCAGGACCTGTAGTCTAGTCTGTCAGTTCATGGATGATAGGTAAAGGAACAATGATTTTTAAGTCCTCTTTATGGTCTAAATATAAAAGGGAAGATTTAAGGTGTACAGAAAAAGGCCTACTCTGTTTTAGAGCAATAGAAGCAATTGGAAAGGACAAGTTTTTCTGGATCATATTTGGATGATACAAGTTCTCTTGAAGGAAGGAGATTGTGCATTACTGTGGGTAACCAAACTACTGTCACCATATGAACTGGTGTATTGGGTTGAGCTGAGAGAGTTAATTTTCTTCACGGCAGTCTGTGTGGTGCTATGTTTTTAATTTGTGACTCAAAGAACGTTTTTAACGCACACATTCTCTGTTGTTACTGAACAGTGCTTGCACAGTGTCAAGGTCTTCTCTGTTCTCCTGCCAGTGAGTAGGCTAGAGGTGGGTAAGAGATTGGGAAGAGACACAGTCAGACAGCTGACTCCAAGGGAATATTCTCTACCGTGTAACAACGTGTTCAGGAAAAAAGCTGGAAGGGAGTTTATCAATGGCTGCCATTGAGTGATACGGTGAGCAGTTGCTTTTACATGCCTTGATTTTCCTTTTATTATTATTTTTTTAAATGCATTAAAATGTCTTTGTCTCAATCCACGTGTTTTCTCACTTTTACCTTTCTGATTCTATCTCACTTAGCTGGCTGCCAGGGTTCACACACAACAGCTGGGTAAACGAGTTATTACCTTGAATACATCTCCCTACAAATGTTACTTTTGTATGTTGCCTTTGTTAGTCGGGGACTAGACTGTGACCTGGCTCCAACAAAGGCAGAGATGTGCTGGTGAGACAACACCTGATGGGTGTGGAAAATGTTCTAAAGGGCGTAAGTCATCCAAAACTGTTTTAATACATTCAATCTTTTCACTCCTTAAGCTGGAACTACCAGGATTAAAAGGAAGTTCTGGTGGGAGGAAAAGCAACAGAGGAAAAGGCAGGCATATGAGAGAAAGGCAAAGAAAAGTAATGCAGCGTTTCTGTGGGGGGCTATAGGTTGGCCTGTAAATTTCTGAATGACAATTTCAGAGTAAAAGGTAATGAGAGAGTCTCTAGTGGTTCTTTGCCTGGAGAAAGAAAGCCTGATGGCTCTTTCATTTCACAAAGGAGACCAAATAAATCTGTAAGTATTCCTTATGCAGGACAACAGGCCACTAAGAAAAAGCAAGCATCGAAGTATTTCCTTGCAACGCTGGCTGTAACATGGAGCTGTGGTTGGTTGTCCTTTCTGCTCTACACAGCCATTTGCTAAGAACTGGATGCTGGGAGGTCATTGCAGCCTCTTCACGCTTTAGATGTATCCAGACTCACCAATTAACTTCCTCAGCAGTTTTCTGCCATAACTGGGCTTGGAAAATGAAGCATTTGCTCATTTAAGCAATGCTTAGGGAGCACTCTCTGCTGATGATTCCACCTGCCAGGGAGTGACATCCGTATGTCGGCAGAAGAATAGAGTTCAGAGAAATTTTGCAGCTTCTGTCAAAGCTGTTTTTCTCTTTTCTGACAAGCTGCTTTTCCTCCCATCCACATTCTTTGCACAGTTGCTTCTCAGAACCAGGCCCCCAACAAGGTATTGTTTGAAAGGGATAAACATAGCAGGGCTGGATTGTTAAACATTTGTCAAGTGTTTGTGATATTTCACAGCTGGCATATAAAATACCTTGTGGAAGGACCAGGCTTAAACCTTGTTAGCAGTTCTTTGTAGAGTGAAAAAACCCTTTTTGTTCTGAATTTGGCTTCATCTTTTTGGTCACAGGAAGATAAAATCACAGACACTCAGGGAAAGTAATTTGTCATTCTTCTCCTCCTTCATCCACACTTTTTTTTAAACACTTGACATCTTCCCACAATGGACAACTCATTCTTCAGCATCTCTCCCATCCACTCCTGCTCTCGCTCTGCTCCAGGAAAGCACTCAGACCACACTAAAGTACTCTGAAGGACAAACCCAAGTGTGGTCAAGAGAAATGAAGGTCTCCAGCTGCCCTCAGCTGTTCTCAGTTTTGGCAGTGCACCAGTGTTGACTTTGAAATGTAGATAAAGCTTTGTTTCCTTTTGATTTGTCTCTATTTCTTCATCGTCAACACCAGCAGATGCATGCTGTGCTTAGTCCCCTCTCCTGTCACCATAATTGCTCCTATGGATTATACCTAACAGTTGACAATGCATCACTTCAGCAGAGGACAGATTCTGCCACTGGCTTTGTCCCTCTCCTACACCTTTTCCAGCATGGGGAGCAATAAAATTCCTGATAAATTGAGCAGTCCATCTCCTCCTGTCATCAGTGGTTGTAGTGTCATCTCCAAGTGCACATTGCAAGGTGGCAGGTATTCCAAGAGCTTTTACTCCTTTGCAAGGACTGTGTTTACTGATCACACAAAATCCCTGCTTTTACTCTGTTTTTTTGTAGGCCAAGAACAATCTGTCCCTAAGTCCTCTCCTGTGTTTACAATTTGATAAAATAGAATATTAGATGGTCAAAAAAGGCAATTTCTAACGTGTTCATGTTTCCAAATAGCTGGCACATGGTGAGTCCTCTGCCAAAGTGTGCCTACTAGCCTGTTAACAATATGAATCATGAATATGAGTGACTTGAGAATCAAATATTTATGGTGGATCTGAAACAAGAATGTCCAGGCCTACTGCCATGGAGAAAAAAACCCTGTAAAGCCATTTTTGTTGTTTTGTTTTGTTTTGTTTTTCTAAGTTTTCATTACTGGAAACCCAACAACAAAAGTAATTTAATGTTTGGGATTTGGCACAAGATCATGAACACCATGAAGGTTTCTTCATAGTTTCATTAGCAGCAGTAGCAGCAGGAATGCTGCAGAGTGAGTGGTTTCCTTCTTCTCAGCATGCCTGCTATTAATGCCCATAAAAATCTCTGAAAACACTGCAAGGAGATAAACCTGAGACACAATTTTGCTTCCTCCTGCCCTTCTATTTTTCAGGCTGGGCAGGAATCTTGTGGTATTTTCAGTGGAAATACTGAGAGACAAGTGCTTTCAGAGGGATTTCCATCACCCTCACAAGGACAGGAACATTGCTCTGGCTATTTATCAACAGAGAAAATAAATCCTAATATCTATGCCAATCAAAGTACTTGGTGCAGGGCTACTTTAATCCAAAAATCTGTGTTTGAGGAGGATGGAGCTGACACCAGATGGATTTGCTCACTACTAGCACTTGTTTGCTATTCTTGACAACACAAAGAAGGCAGGGGTTACGTACATAAAAAGTCTAAATTGCTGTTCATTTGGACTACACGATCTTCCCTCTTTCATTCAGCAAACCAGGCTTTCTTTTGCTGCTTCTCTGCACTGTCAGAGCATCAGGGTGGCTGATAGGCCTTGGCCATGTGCAAAGGCACTGGCCCTGAAAGAGGCTGTATGGACTGTGTCCTTCCTCCCACCTCCAGCAGGCTGGGAATCCTGCAGCATCACAGACTTTCCCATTACAGAAGAAAACAAAAGAGAAGACTCCATCTTCTGCCCACTCTGTGTCTCATGCAGGAAACTGATGGAAGTAGAAACATACTTTTTGAGCATAAAACTGTTAGCTGGATACAGAAAAGTGGGAGAACTGGAAAATACCACAATGAAGAAATTTGGGAATTGTTTACTGTTGTCTTTTGCTGAACTATCCTGTGGTAGCTTGCAAATGTATGAAGCAGACAGAAGCTCGTCTTCTTGCCTCCTTTGGAAGGTTGTTTAAAACGTATTCTCATTCTGCCTATGGCTCCCAGGGCTAGGGAAGGCATTTGCAAATGGCTTCTATCATTTTAACAGGTGACTTACTCTCCATGAGATTTACTTAGAGGAAAGCCTTAAGAAATACAGCCTTTGAATAGGATAATAGTGGAGGAAAATCTACTTCTGACAAAGAATTTATAGCTTTCCAAATGGCCTCAATTTAAAAGAAATGAAAAGGGAATATGGTCTATTGACTACAGCATGAAATTAATGCCAAGGAAATCCTTTCAAAGAGGGTCTATATATCTTTCAGTTAGTTTGGGCTTAAATTTCTGTTGATACTGTCTATTGACCAGCATCCTGTGAAGATTACAAGACATATAACATTGAAAACTTGTAGGAAATTTTGGAGTCAGAGTACATGCTTGTCACCTTTGCCTGTCAATACATCTAGTCTCAGAGTCTGTGTGTTTTAGTTTGCAATAGATTTTCTGGTGTCTAATAAGGTAACAGCTTTAAGTAAAACCATTCCAGCTGTTGAAGTGCTCTGTCTATTACCATCTGTGGATTTTCTGGTGTTCAAAAGCAGATGAATTTTTACAGTATAATTTACCTCAGTGAAAGTGTTAATAGTTTTGGGAGGTTGGTTTTTGTTATGTTTTGTTTTAGTTTTAGTTTTTCTGATGGGCTTCAAGCTTTTAGGACCCTCACTGAAATATTTTGACTTTGAAACCTCTATTGTTCTCTTGATTCCCTCTAGGGTATAAAAAAGAATTGAAGAATAAAGACATATGATTTATAAGAACACAATCACACAATCATATAAGCCTAATTTTCTTAAGAAACAAGACTCAAATGTGCTGCATAAATACAGTTATTCCATAGTTGGCAATACACTTTCAGCTCCCTATTGTAATGACCATATTAATATATTTTAAATTTTGTTGAAGACTCCTTCCATCTCTTGTCCTTTCCCAAATATTTTGTATTATTTCCTTTCATCCAAAAGACACCCCCAGAACTGATCAGTTCAATATCCATATAGATACTTTTTTCTAAGCGCTGCTTCAGAAAAAAGAAATCTTTTTCTCCTCTTGAATTTTCCAAGCTTTCTTTCACCAGAAAAAATCCATTATTAAGAAGAAATTATCCTAGGCATAGGCCATGCCAAAAAATAAGTGAAATATACTTCTCATCAAGAAAATATCCAGAATATTTTAATTCCACCAGGAGTAACATAGTCATATGACATTTGGATGGACTTTTCAGAGACTGGAAATCTAACAAATATGAATCCATTTGGTTTCCATGGATGAACTCATCTGGAGGACAGTTCTTGTTCTCCTGGGTCATTCCCCAAAGATAGTAGACTGCAACCTTCTGTATCCTGTTTTGTAAGAACATTGTGTGAAGTTAACTTTGTAAAATTAAAGAGGCTGTAATCCTTCCAACCATATATACGTGAAGGTGATATGCACAGGTGCCAAATTCCTTTGTGTACTTTTTAGCTGTTGTTGTGGTTGCTGGCATCTATTGCTGCAAAACAGCAGCACTAGGCTTGCAGGCCTGGAAACAGCTGCTCTCACAGCTCTCTCCTTCCCAGGAGAAGCAGCAACATTAGTCTGTTCCTGCTGGTAAGGTCAGAAAGCAGCAGAGATGGGATGCCACTGTACTGTGGCAAAGGGGCAAAGGTCTAGTTCAGTGGTGAGGGAAGCTGTTGGCAATGAAGAAGTCAGATATTACTGCTCAGGTGATGAGAAATGTTTTCTGCCTGTCTGTGTGAGGTGCAGGCATCTGACGCCAGCTGAGTTTTGGTTCTTCTCCCACTGTGTTCTGTATGTACAGGTAGCTGGAATGTGACTTATGCCTGTAACAGGAGAAGTCCTGTCTATTCCTGGAAGTTCCATTATTTCTAGGCTGCGACATATAACCTGTTTAACAGAGAGAAGATGCAAACTAGACTGCAGTGAATGGAGCTACAGCTACTTTATATGACCTGAAATTTTACTCCTTAAAAAAAACAGAGTGGTGTAAAACCATAATTCCAGCTGCTGGAAAGGGAAGAGACAGAGGCGCATTGTCTGTTCTTCTTCCACAGAAGTCCCTGATGCAGATTTACAGCATTTCTTGGGAGTGAGCAAAATAACTCGGCAGTTCTGGATGTATTAGTGCTTTAAAAATCCAACAGAAGAGCTCGCCATTTGCTTGTTAATTCTTGAATTCAATAGATTTTCACACAGGAGTTCTGAGCAGCACACTCAAAGCACTCAGGGAATAACACGGTTCTTACCAGGACTCTAAATTTGGAGACTAAAATTTGTTTTAAATGGTATTTTGTATTAGCAAGGGGGAAAAAAAGTGTTTCTGGTCTGAAATTTTATATGGCAACTTTCACCTCAAAGTAATGAAAACAAGCTGTTCTATAAACTTTTCAAAACTGGGGTTTATGGAAAAGCTGACAAATCCTTTACTGGAGTGATGTGGCTGGGAGGACTTTAAAAGATTCCCATGGAGCATTATTGATCATGATCACACACTGCCCAGCACTCACGCTGGAGACTGCAGGCAGAAGTCCCGCTGTTTCCAATTACTGTGCCGGCCTGGCGGCGTGTCCGGCCGATAGGGCCGTGTCAGAGCTGGTCATCGGCTGGGCGGGGGCCCCACCATGGGCAGCCCGAGGTTGGTGTGCTTCCCTGTGCTTCCCGCCCTGCTCTCCAGACACCTCATGGCCCATGTATCCCCTGCTGGGCCAAGTCTCTTTATACAATCCTCCAGGGGAAGGAGGTTTTTGTTTTGTTTTGTTTTTTCGGGAGAATGAGAGGAAGGGGGAAAAGAAAAATGCACAAGTTTTGGGTTTCTTCCTCTTTTCCCTGGAATTAAACATCATGCGTGTTGTTTATGTAAAAGGAACAGGCTTTTAGTGGAAGAATATGGCTTCACTTCTCAGCCTCTTCCCTTTGGTTTTGAAAGTGAGGCCATGTGATGACTACGGAAGCGCCAGTGAAAGCTGGTGATTGGACCTCAGGAAATTCACAGTGGTGTTTTTGTGCTTCTAAATGAGCAACACTACTGCTTGTAAAGAACTGAGGTAAAATACTGGCCCCACTGAAGTCCTTGGCAAGCCTCCTGTTGCCTTCAGTGGGGCCAAGATTTTACCCTGAGTCCTGTAAGCCATTAGGCTTTTGAGTTTTTAATGGGCCCACTCCTGCACAGACAGGCTGCTCTTGTAAGCAAGGGTTAGCTGGATTGGCTCGGATACTACACAATTTAAAACTTAAAGGAAAGCAATTTTGTAGTGAAATTAAGGGGCTGTAAAAGGAATTTGGCTTTAGACAACTTGCTTCTGTTTGGATTTGGATTAGGCTGCAATCTCCTTGTCTGTTTTTAGAGCACATGTTCCTGCCAGCATCAATAATCTATTTTCCTTAGTGCAAGTGAAAGACTCTGATGGCTCAGAGGTGTAGTCTGGTATCCAGTTCTGCTCTGGATTTCTTCTTTGGTTTAGGAATCAGGCTACAAATAGTCAGAGACTGCAAGCTGCTCCTTAACATTTATGTGCTGCCAACAACCGATTCATTGACACGTGGGCCAACACACTCCTTCTTTCCCGTTGCTCTTCTTCCAGTCATTCCTATATTTTTTCCTGATCTCCTGAGTTAATTCAAAGGCCTTTCTTTGCCCGTGCAGTCCCACCCAGCCCAATCTAAACATTCATTTGCACTTGGCCTGGTTGTGTTTTCATTGGCAATATTAATTTTATCCTGTCCAGCAGCATATTAATCAAGCATTTTCTTGAACTTTTCAGATTGCCTCAAATACCTCTATTTCCCTCATGTACTCCAAAGTAAATAAATCAGGACTTTAGATAGTGAGCATCACATATATCATTTCACCTCAGGTCACTGTATCATGTGCAGGTTAAGCTTATAAGGGATAGAGGTTGAAGATGAAGACTACAGAGAAGGTTGTGGAGGAGGAGTGTGTGGGGGCAGCAATCACTCCAGAGAAGTGCATAAAAGATCCAGCAGTAACTTTAGGAGAGACTGTGTATGGGGAAGCCCAGCTCTTACTGGCATATGCTGCTGCCCTGGGGGAATGTGTGTTGCAGCCTGCCAAAGCATGTCTTCACTTGTGCTCTCCAAGCACACTCTGAAGCTCAACTTCTTTCCTCTGAAGGCATCTTCTCCTCCATCCTGTCAAAAATGTCTCCCTTTCCCTTTTCTTTTCTCCTCTTTCTGTATGTGAGAGCCTACATTTTCCTATTATAGAAACTCTGCTTCTCCTTGGCTTATATCCTGAGTGGTAAAGCTGTAAAGCATTCCTGGACTTCTCTGAGCCTATGTATGTGCCAAGTCTGAGACAGGTCCAGCAAGCACCTGTCTGATGTGACATTAAGGATGCAGTGCTGCTTGGGGGCTGCCTGGAGGCTGCCTTGCAGAAGGCACCTCCCTGCAGAGTCCCCACAGTCTGTGACAGTCAAAGATCCTGACGGTGTCACACAGAGTGAGACAGAGTAGCTGCTCACGGAGTGCTGCCAACAGTTTTCTGCTTTATTTAAACAGTGACTTAAGTGTGAGAGCAGTCTCTGATATGAAATTTTTGTTCAAAAGTAGGATGAAAGGAACATTTTCTTGATAAAATGAATGGATTACAAAAGATAGAGCCTACTGTAATGGGCAAGGACCATCAGCTACTCCATTCATGTAAAATATACATAAATTGCAGATTTCATTTGCAATATCCCAGAAGTAGCAACTATTTCAATGCAGGTAAACCTAAATATTTAATTTAGCCTTATCTGAAAAGCCATCTGTCTTCTTTAGCATTCCCAATGTTAACTAAAGTGCGTAATGATTGTCCTTAAGTATGGCAAACTTCCCCTGTGTTGGAAGAGTGGGTTGGGAGAGAGAAAGCTACAAAATACGCTTCTGACAGGGCAGCTAGGAACGGTGGGGGAGGACCTTCATCCATGGAATTCTTGATGTGTTCTAAAGCTGAGATTTAATCAGCCCACCATGGATTTTGTATATGAGTGTAAGCTCCTACTCTAACACCCTATTGATCATACACGTTTGTAATTTTGCTGCCATGGAGCCTCACTCAGTCAAACATTCGCAGCGATTTTACAGAGCTGACTCGGTGTAAATGTCAGGTGCTTTATCCCTGCTAGGATTTTGCAACATAATAATTATTGCATACTAATTTAAAACCTCCCACCCTTTTGGCAGTGAAAAATGTATGGGAAAAAGTATAAAACCAAATGAAGTGATTGCCCTAACATGTACTGTGAAACCCAGGCTGGAATCAACCTACTGAACATGCAAAATAAACACAACCATTTAAGTGCAAAGAAAGTTTACCTTTTGTGAATGCGTCTATGTTTGTCATGCAAGGAAAAATATTTGAGTCTATCTCCAGCAGTGCTCATCAGTATCAGAGAACGCCTGGCCTTTTGTAAGCAAGCTTAAAAAACATCTGAAGGTTTCTGGAGAGCAAAAAATGTAAAATGTTCCACTATATCAGTCACAGCTGCTTCAAGGTTAATTTCAAAATCCTTAGCACTCTCTTCTGCAAACACTAACTCTCTTTTCAAAGAACCCAGAGCACTTGACATCCAATAAGGTCTCACCCTATGGCCATTTGCACCTTGGCAAACTGAGAAAAAATGCGTCATAATTTGTAGATTGCACTGTCAGGGAATAATGTATGAAGACTGAGGAGAATTAGGGGCAGTTCACTCCAGCATTTAAAAGAGGAAGGAAAGAATGCTGCAAGAAATTTGATCCACTATAATATGTGCAAAAACTTCAGTGGCCTTTAAAAAAAATTAATAATATTTGGATTGTGTTCACTATGAGCCTTATCTTAGTACATTTCCTCATGATGACAGTATTTTTCCTTACCCTTTCAAATGGAAGGGACAGCTTCAGGAGCTCAGAGAATGTTTCTGCCATCAGTAGACAGGGGACCAGGAAGAAATGCAGTTGTGACAAACTTCCTCCTTCTCTCCATTTAGTCCAGAACTTTCCATGCCTGCTGTGATTCTCAGCCTCACCATGACAAACAGGGAGAGTGACTGATGAAATGATGCATGACTCTACGGCTGACTGCTCCGTTTCCCTTGCGTTTGCCACTTGAACCGACTGCTGCACTGCAGCCATATAGGTTTTATGACAAATCAAGTTTGGGTTGAATGGAGTGCTGCCATCTCTTGGTTATTTCGGGCAGATCAACTCACATATTTTTTCATTTTCCTGCCACTCAAGAACGGTATGAAGTAACACAGAAAAACAACTATTCTGGATGAAAAAATTTAGGCACTTAGGAAGCATAATTGTGGTTTTTATATATTTAAGCATGTAGAATAGAGTACCTTTGCTGGTGTATTGGACCACTGTGTAACTTCTGTTAAGTGTTTCTAACAAAACTATAAACCATGAACAGTTGGAACAGTTTTTATATGATGTGAACACCACAAAGAATGAAAAGTGATGGAATTTTATAAATAATTGTAGGCAAGAAAGACATTAAAATGGATGCATTAAAAAGTACTGGATTAGTAAGAAATGCCTATCTATACTATGTAATTTCACAGTCATGAGAGGTTTAATTATTTATACTCAAAATTTGTAAAATAATTTACTTGAAAATGCTTTTGCAATTACAAATGCTTTTCCTTCCTTTTTCTTTCTGACTGTGACTTGAGTCAAAAGACTAACTTTAAGCACTTGTGGTTGGAATCCAGGGCTATCTTCTTCCTGGGCTTCTCCAAGGCTGGAGACAAGAATGACCTCCTTTTCCTCAATAGTAGATGGGTAGTACATGTTTGTTTGTGTTTAACTTTTAAAAAATAAAATATGAGAGAAATGAAAGCCTAATTGAATTCAAAAAAGAAGATAAATACCACAAATATTTGCTGCCACAACCTCCCTAACCCACCTCCCCACCACAATGCAAAGGAAACAAAAAGGATTTTGAAATAGTTAATAATGCAACATATTATATATGTAAGCAGGGAAATGTCCTCTATGAAGAAATTCTAATTTTAGAAGAACAGGGGATTGAATTTATGACTACTGCTGCTATACTCTGAATCAGGATGATGATTCATTGGAGTCACCCTAGAGCTTCCTCAAGGAAGAGCTAACAGACACTGTCTGCCTCCCTGCTTCTGGCACTGAAGCTGGGGGTTTTTTAGAAAATCAGAGGTCCTACAGTCTGGTTTTTGGTTAATGCTGGGGGATGGAATTTAAAACCCATCAGCTTTCTCAGTACTCCTCAACCACCACCATTGCATCTGTACCGAGTCATCCCTCTTCACATGAGGGCACAAATCCAGTAGCAAATGCTCGACAGATTATTACCTCAGTGCCGCCATGTGTAGGACAGAAAAACATTGGCTCTTGTGCAAGCACAGAGCATTCTGTGTCTGAGACCTGGAAAAGCTTCCTGGCAAGGATGTATGTTCTTGGACGAGCCAACGTCATCTGCTCTTGCTCCTGCTCCTTCTGCTGCAGCCTGTCCTGGCTTCCTTGCAGCGCTTTGTGAGGAGCACATGAGTTCTCAGTAATGTCAGGGACTTGAAATACTTTTGTTTTCATGTTTTTGCTTTCTGAGAGAAGAGCCTATCCCAACTGCCATCAAAGAGTGTTTTCCAACAAATTTGAGTGAAATGAAGGAAATCCCACTTTGTTTTGTTCAAACTTTGAAATTCTCATCTGAGCAATAAAATATTAGTTAACTGTATCAGATATTTTCCAGTTTACATCCTTATTGTGCCCACCTCTGTCCTTCATAGACCAGAAGAGCAGAAGGTGCTGCTTGTTCCCTACCCTTCCCACTCCCCTGGGGGCATGAGAGCGCCAGTTTTTCTTTAGATATGAAAGGTGCAAAAAACCTTTTTCTAAGTGGGTGTGTCACTGGTTCTCTGAGGAGCCTAAGAGGACCAAGTTTCTCATTTAAGAGTGGAAGCAGGAAAATAAATCTGACTGCTCAGAAGGTATTCAGCATAGAGGTCATGGCTATGGTATTGCTACAGCTCCCTGAAGCACCTTCCAACCTTATCAGTAACATCATCTCCACAGCTGGTGCAGGAAGCTGGCGTGCTTCATGGCAATTTTCCTAACTCTTCCACCTAAAACTTCATCTCTCAGTCAGCCTAACTTATCGCCCCTTTCTCATCAGGCTGGTAGTTCTGTGTTTAAAAGTTTGTTCTTCTGTTTTCTTCCTTTTTTTTTTTTTAATTTAAAAGCGATTACTTCTGTCTCTAGCCAAGATTCCTAGCTGTGTGTACAGAACAGCCAATGACTGAGTGATTTGATAACTATCTCTTGCTAAAGGAAGATTTTCTAGAAGGGTTGTGACTGTATTGTGTTTACAATGTTTGGACACACCAGCGTATGTTCTCTGGAAAAGTAAACTTTTCTTCTAGTAATCATAGAAAAAAATAACAACTAATTATTGAGCTAAATTCTAGAGTCACTTCTCATCCACTTGTTTTTCAAACAGCTGTTTCCTAAGTTTTATAGGTAAATATATTGAGAAGTGAATTATGAAGAAGAGCCTCAGTGTGCATTTGTACACACACATTGACTGTACATGAGCAAAGGATTGTGTATGATGCCAGACACTTTGACAAAGATGAGAGGGCAAATCACAAGCTGGCTTAAGACATTCATTACTGACTGTGGAAGGAATAGTTCACGCTATTCTCTCTGAACAAACCTTTATCTCCTCCTTCAGTGGTGCTGACTGCAAACACTATTACGGAAATCTCTGGGTGGCAATTTCCTGGACAGCCCTGGAAGAGTTGGGCTGCACTTGCATCAGAACTTGAGTGTGGGTGGCAGGGTGGAGAAGGGAATGGAGCTACGTGGCATAGCTGCACTTATCTTCATAGCTATTCATCCACCAAAGCAGCGACAGCATATAAAAGTGGCAAAGTGATTTCACAGCTCTAATCTGGTTTATCATAATTTTTTCCAAGCACTGCCTCAAAGCAGGCAGGGAAAGGAAATACACATTACTGCTTTGTTCTGTTTGACTAACCGTGTTCAAAATGTGCAGTATTTTCCAGAAGTGAAGGTTTTATGACTTATCTTTTCTATAACAGTACAACATTATCTACAGCTGATATAAAGAGAACGTTTTTGGGTTTTTTTTTTAATAATGAAGATGTGCCTAGTCACAGGATGAAGTGATTCAGACACATAAAAATACCCACAAAAGTTCTGTCTTTCTGTGGAGGAAGTTTACCTTTAGTGATAAAATTCACACTTCTGTCTAAAGCCATAGATAGTTGGAAAAGAAAATCCATTTAACAGGGCAAGGTTAGAAAAACATATTTCTGTGTGGTTACATTTGATCTGCACTGTGTGGTCTATCACAGATAAGTGAGGAGGTATACTAAGGTAGACATGAGTTTTGGCTGAAAACTGGTGCTTATTCGTGTTGGAATTTGTTGAGAAATCTCCAGATCTACAGCCTCAGAGACAGATACAATTTGTTTAGCCAGCAGCTTAACACCCTGATTCTCAGCTTGGCAGCTGTCTTCTTCCTGCAAAAGATAAATATAGGAAAATCAGGAAGTGTGTGCTTTCATGAATCAACTGCATTAAAGAGTTGTCAAGCTGAGATTTATGGCTGGTTCAATCAAGTTGGTATAAGTAGAGCTATCTGTACTCTCTTATCCAGGCTCATCTTTTGACCCTCTCAGTTTCATCAAAGACAAATTAACTATCCTAGCAATGCAATATTTTAAAAAATGTCCCTCCAGTATTGCAACCAGAAAGAAATACTCATGGTGCTTTGTGACTTTTGTTCCTACTGATGAACACATAACCCAGAAGCCTCAAGCAAGTGCAGATCAACCAGACTTGTTGGACAGTGAAGCAATGGAAATGAATGAGCAGTGACGATGGCCTCACTGATGAGCAGATCCCTATTTATTTCATGATGCACTTAAGTGTATTCAAGATCCAATTAATATATCATGCTAAATTTAGGAACAAAGCTAAAAAAAATGGTATATCCAATCTCTCCTTTCATACCTTTTCCAAAGTGCACAGCCATCTACTCAGTTTCTTTAATTTTCATTTTTCTAGCTATCACTGACTTCAACACAACCTGGGTTATATTGCTAGGCTGATAGAAAGTGATAAATGAGTAATGAAGAATGAAATTGCAGCGTGTTAAGAGTTCCCTTTATACTCTGACTGAAGATCTCATCTGTCTTTCAAGGACTGCCATAGGCACAAATATTATTAACACAAGGCAGGGGGTGGTACCATCAAGAAGAAATTATGAAAAACTTTGCCCAGACATGATAAATTTTGTAAAAATGGCTGCAATTCAACTATGCACACAATTATGGATTTTTTGTATGATCTCAGATTCAGAGATAGACAGTGAAGGCTTTCATACAAGGGTATTGTGCTGGTTTTAAGCTGCAATAATGAAGGTAAGGTGGAAAGAAACATGAATCTCACGGAAGTACAGAAACACATGCATCAACACTCAGCTGCATTTACCATGATGTTGCTTCACTAAATGTAAGTGCAAGACCAAGAGGGAAGCTGAAGCTCGTCGTCCACCTACCCATGTCCATAATTTCATAGAGGCTGGTACATTGATGCCTCTAATGGTCTTCTCTCCAGTTGTCTTCTGTCTAACATCTGTAGTCTGCCTGGAATCCTACCAAATACAAGCACATATAGGCTCTTACCTGACCTGTGTGACTGTCAAACTGGCAAGCAAAGCTACTCCTGAGTTGCTCGACTCACTTTGGAGTGATTCCACTTATACTACTTTGTAATGTTTCCCTGAGTGATGAAACCGTAATTCCAGTGCCAAAACATTACAGCTAAGGAGTGTCCTGACCCCAGCATGGGTCTGGAAAGGTGAGAAAGGCTGGCAAATGCTGAACAGCTACTAATCAATAAAGCTTTGACATCTCAAGCAGCAGAGAAAAAATCTAACAAAATGCTTTGAGGGGAAATGTGCACGTAAAACAGACAGGAAGGTTTGTCAGTTTAAGAACTGAGTATAATTCAGAGAAATACCAGAGTCCAACAGGCAGCAAAGGCAGCATGTGCAGGCATGAGATTAGCCTGCAGTGATGGATAAGAGGGAAACTCGCTTCCATTAGTGTCTTTTCTCCTACAGTATTACAGCATAAGAGGAGAGGTGTAAAAGGTAGGTGCCATAACACTGCATCCCTAGATTTAGCATTCGGATTTATAACCATCCCTTACATGGCTTATTTGAGAGGACAAGGAATGGAAACTTTTTGTCCATATAGAGTAAGGATATTAGCAAGGTTGGTATTTTGTTTAAAATAATTCACTCATTCTATTCATTTCTCCAAGAAGTTTAATTGAAAAGAATTATTACACAGCAGATAAAGTCAGCAGATAAACCAGGATGATATGATACCTGGTTAGTAGCCCATGGGAAATAGATGACAAATGCTGTTTAAGAGATATGCATGGAAAAATCTGTCAAATCTTTGACTTGGGAAAAAAAAATCTTCTTTCATCACTTAGATTTTAGGAGCTCTGCCTTTGTCTCTCTACAGCTACTGAATTCAATACACATCTAATCACTGATTTTTTTATCTTTGCTGTGGGTCTTGGCTTTTTAAAAGTCTTTTTTTTTTCCACTTTTCTTAAACAGTCACTCCAAACATCCTTTATGTGGAAATGTTATTTAAGCAAAACAAACATTTTGTACCTGCTAATAGTTCACTAAACAATTTCCCCTTACCTTTAATGACATGTAAAACATTTGAATGATTCACTGAAGAGAAAATCAAGATCATGCAGGTCATTTTGTAAACCCAAAAATATAAAGAAGCTTTTTAACCTCCGTAACAGACAGCATTTAAGCAGTGCTCACTGTCAGTCCTGTGAGAGTTCAGAAGTGTTCCTCCTTTTCCCCTATAAAAAGCCTGTTTTCATTGTTTTATAATTTCTGCCAAAATACTGCTCTGAACTGCTAAAAATTAGAAGGAGTTATTAAGCCAGAAACAGTCACTCAAAATTCAGCTTAAATAATCTTGCTTCAGATGACTTTAGGGCACAGGAAGTGAAACTGCTTGCAGATTTACAAACATCTTTGGTTTAACTTCAAAATAGCTTTGAGTATGCATTTCCCACATTTGGCAAGAACAAACTGGGAAGACAAGGCATCAGTGCAATCATAAAAGTGTTTTAAACAATAGTTCCCATTTTCACAACTTATTCTTTTCCTGGATTTTTCATTTCCTTTCTGAAAATTTCCCTTTATTTCTCTGTGTGCTGCTTGGGAAACACAATGGGTTTTTTAAATTTTTTTTTTTTAATAAAGCGTTTAGCATGTCAGTATATAACTGGTGGCAGCAGACCCCTCTTCTTGGCAACAACCTGTAAGTTTACAGCTGCATCCAGTGCTCACTAAAGATACTGGAAGGGATTTCTACCAGCTTCAGTGGACTTTCAGTCAGCCTTGACATGTCTTTGGTGTTTGGCGTAGAGGACAAGGCACTTATGAAGCAGTACAAACCAAACATTTAGACACTCCAGTGAAGGTTAAGAGGAGAGAGCAATGTAGTCTTTTTATGTTTGTGTGTATGGGAGTGTTTGTCCTTTTCTTAAAAGCAGCTTGTTACGAATATTTAAAAAGCAAAATATAACTGGGGAAATACAAATTCCTGCAAGCCTGAGTCTCAGACATAAGTGTAACATTTGTTTACAGAGATTGGATTCCTTCTCAGGCCAGTGCAAATCATGTGTTTCTAAAGGTTCACATGGAAAAACGGCTATGCACAGGCCTTTCAAACTTGCTCTGAAGGATCATAATTTCTGTGGAAGAGCTTTTGGTCTGCATACTTGTCTCATACACAGTGTTTTGATTCTATTAATGTGTTTTACTTATTACATACATGATCCTTTTAGACGATATTACCATGTTAAACACTCTGCCTGGTACAAAAGCTGGACAAATGTGGAATCTTCCACAACATTAAGAATTCTCCTCAAGAAAACTGAAACGAACAAGTTGTCTCTAACAGATGAAGGAATGCTAGCATAAATGCCATTATATGGATGATAACACTTACTGACTATTTCGTTGCCCAGAGATCCAAACTTCCCAATTATGTTTTTTTATTTTCATTATATGAGATAGCTGCTGAAATATCCATTTATTCACGCTGTGATTATACATGCTTCTCACTTCTAGGCAAGAAGGGCGGTGACTCCTTACCAGTATAGAAGCTACCACAGCAAAGATGGGTGCAAATTTATATCATCTTTGAACTTCTCTAGAAGCTCTTCTATTATTTGAGACAATCAGATCATTATTCAGCAAACAAAAAGGAAATGCTGGCCAGCTGGAAGTACAAAATAAGCCTTCATACATTTTGAGAAAAGAATGGGGGCTTTCAGATAAATTGCTTTTCCTTGCTGGGCCCTCTTTTGCTGTAGTTAATTATGAGTGGCATATACAAGAAAAGGCAAGCCAATAAGAAAAGTTTACAGGCAACGCTAAGAAAGCGTCCTAATTCCTCTGGGCATTTCAGCATATTGTTGTACACCACTAACCACCGGCTTCCCCAGTGATCTCACCAGGGTACCAACAATGTAGAGGTCTTCAATGGATGCTTGTTCAGGCCTAACAATTACAGTTTAAAGAGCAGTTGCCTATGCATTGCATCAGTTAAAATTAAGGCATGCATCTTGTTCCCACAAGGGGTTTGACTGTGGGGTTTTTTCTACTGAGGAATGTATAACACAGAGTCCTGATGAACAATAGGAACCTGCGACCAAGACATAAGTTTTGGGATTGCTAATGTGGCCAAAAGACAAAAGAGCCTTTGATGTCACAAAAGTCATAAAGCAGCAAAAACCAACATGCAACATGCACACACAATGAATGACCAAAAATCAGTAAGCCTGATGAAAATAACAATTAATTTCTATCAAAGTAATTTATTTCTTTTTTGCAGGGGAATCAGAAAAAGTTAATTGCACATGCAATTATTTACAATATAGGCATGTCTTTGCCTTAGGGAATGAGCACAGATATAGTGCAGCAAAATATTTCCTTGAACTGCTACTTTCTACAAAATAAAATGGAGCACAAAAGAAGTGGCTCAGTAGAAAACTCTGCCTGCTCAGAGGTAGCTTTGGTTAATGAATGAACTCCATTAGTCATCCTGGTGAAGGCAAGGATAGAGTTAGGATGGATTATCTTGCACATAGTGATGACTCTCTCTGAGTGTTAGGTGCTTGCTCTTGGCTGAGCACATTCTATAGTCCAAGGAGAGGCAGAGAGAAAAGCCAGCACCTTCAGAGCACGATTCATGCCATGCATTTTACATCCACTCTTCACACCCTAACACTGACAGCTGTCTTGGAACGCACCTGGTTCTTAGATGACTAATTTCACATTCACAGGAAAACTGGGACATCTCTGAAGGTGCCTGGGTTTTTCTTCTTGTCTCAGTAATTCCAAGGTGTAACCCAGCACTGTTGTGGGGGTGCATGAAAGGATCCAAACAACAAACAATTCATTTCTTTTTACCAAACATCCCAGTGGAAATGTTTCTTGTCTATTTAAGGCAGAGCTGTGTTTGTATATCATAGGGTACATTCTCTTTTTTTTTTTTTTTAATGCAACGCCTAAGTATCCCCAGTACCAACAGGTGCAATATAGATGCAAGTTTACTAATGGTTAACTTTTTTCCACTACTAATCCTCCATCTTTCATTCACTGGAAGAACAAAGAAAAATGAAAGAGAGCAAAGCTATCTATTACTTAAAGTTACTAAGACCATAAGCTTGGACTCATTTTCAACATGATAATATGGATTGGTTAAAAATTCTGATTTTTTTTTTCCAGAATAGTTGATGGATGAAAATTGAAGACTGATTACTGGGAATTTTACTGAAAATCCCCATCTGGCAGAGAGACACTATCTGAATTGTTTACAGCTTGAATCTGTCACACTAAGAAACTTTTAAATTGAAAATAACTCCTTAAGAGGCAGAAATTGAGCAAACATTTCCCTGATTATTTTCTGTGAAGGCCTGTTGCAGGTCAGACTTGTCATCTACATTAGCTACTCTGCTAGGGATTTGCAAATGGAGAATCCAAAGAAATGTGATGGGTCCTTCAGAAACCATCAAATTGGACTGGCATCTTGATCCATTGGAAATGACTGATTTTATATGAACAGAACATTAAAAAAAAGTCAAAAAGCTCTGAACCTTAATAGCTTTTCTTTTCACTGGGCTAAAGTTGGCAACAACATTATTGTTCTAACCTGAGATATATCATGTGTTTTTACCTTGGAGATTTTTTCCATAGTTTCCTTGCATATTTCTATTACTCTCTGTTCCTACTGCTACTGATACTGATTTAAGACCTCAGTGACCTGAACTCTTTCTGACCTCCAATTCCTTCCTGAAGTTGTTTGCAACAAAGATCAGTGCTACAGTCTTTTACAGCTGTCAAAATCTCTGCACAACCTCAAGAATAGGTGAGAGCATCTCCCAGGCAACAGGTACCAGTCTGGAAATGTTAATGATCCATATTAGCAGCTTCATATCTCTGCATTTATCTACCACAGTATGTTTTTTAGATTGGAGATGAGGAATTTAGTATAATCTGGATCTGCTGGCTACAAGCCATTTTGTTTGTAGCTCACCATCTGGGTTCTGGGCTGTGCACTCAAAATGTAGTGTCAGATTCTGAATCCTGTGCATGCCAAGGTATTGCCTTTTTGAGAGGTGTTCCTCTCAGCTGAGTGTCCGTAGGTGCTGACTATTTTTTACTGTAAACTCAAACAGTTTAATATATATCTTATGTTATATACAGTTTACCTTGTTAAGAATAAAAATCGGGTGCATATATAGTCAAGTAAATAGAAATTTTGTCAGGCTATATCATCTTTGGGCAGCTAGGAGTTTTACTCAATTCTTTTTTACTTCAAAGAAGCTGTTAATTGTTTTAAGGCCAATTTCTTATTCCTTATAGGATTTTTTTTTTCTAATTCTCTTGTTTGTCAAGAAACTAAACCCATAAGAGTAGCCACCCTTACATAGGGGGAAGTGTGTGGGGAAAGTCATCCCCTCTGTAGAATAGATGAGTGAGATATGAAGCTTGGGATACACTGCAGTGGTTGTGGGTGTGAAATGAAGGATTTCAACTGGAAAGAGGTGTCTGGGTCAGAGAAAAAGCACAAAGTTATAACTAGATGACTCCAGCTGTGGAGCAAATAAGGAGTACCCTGGGTGTGAGGAAATTGCTGCTCAGATACGCTGTTGTGATCAAGCCCTGAAGCATTGAGCTCTTAATAGGCACCCAGTAAGCAAGTTTTCTCTGGTCTTAACTTTAGTGTTGTCTGGTGAATAGTTTTCTCTCTGCTGCAACTCTGGGATCACTCATTCTACCTTCACATGTTCAGCCCTGCCTCCTCACCACTGATTCTCAGTGGCTTCTAATCTCCTAATGTGCCTTACTGAACTGGCCCATGAGAAGCCAATCTTTGATATTTAAATCTTACAGGGTGTGCGTGTGTGTGTGAGGGAGCACATTGCAGCAATATTTAATAACTTCTGGTCTCCAGAAATCTCATTCTGTGTAAAGTATCTCAAAAAAGTAAGTGTGAACTGAAAAGGGTGGAGTCTAAGTTTGAGAAAACAAGATTTTTGATTCTCGGGATAATGTTTTTACTGGATAGTTCTGGTAAAAGGTTGAGGTATTGTCCTGGAATCCATTATTTTCTAAGGATATTTCACCAGAACCCTCAATAGGAGCAGGAATGTTCTGGGGAGGAGATCAGAAAGTGCCAAGAAACATTTCCTTGAATGTCTGTCCAGAGTGTCTTGAATGATTATATACATATGTCATCATTTCACTTGATACTTTGGAACATTAGAAAAAAAGGGAGAATCAAAACCAAAATTCAAAATTCTTTCATATTCAAACAGCCTAAACAGAAGAGTTCATTTTCACTCAAAGGATAAATGGCACAATACATGACCTGGAGAAACTGGACAGAGTATATATGATTGTGTTAAGTGCTGTTCAGTAACGTTTTTTACTGACTGCTTTCCTGAAATAAACAATGAGGTGTTACTGCCATTTTGAGTTGATGGACCACTTCCAGACTGGCACGAAATTGTGAATAGGCTAATCATAACTTTCTTGGGTGAAAAGGCTATGTAATCTGCATTTAGAACCTCATCTGTAAAAAAAGGCATTAGTTAACATAGAAGATTAAACCCCCTAAATCTGGTGATTTGACATTTTGGCCAATGCTCGGAAGTAAATTCCTGTTTGTATGAGAAATGACTCTTGAATTTTATTCAATAAGATCAAAGAAAGAATTACAACAAACACTTGTCTATTTCTTTCCACAATTGTAAGAATCTTTTATTCCTCTGAGCATCAAATAAGGTTTTGTCCTCTTTTTCTCTCAAAAAGCTATTGCAGAATTTGAATCTGAAACTGAACTTCAACAAAGTCAAAGCTATCATCTCTGTAAATAAGACTATCCATGTATGCTGACCAAAATCCATCCAGGGAAAAAGAAGGTGTCAAAGCCACAGCTAATATTCCAGTCAACAGTCCAACATTTTCCTGAATCTGCAAGGGGTAGTTAAACAAGAAATAATTATCAATTGTCACCATCAAAAGAAATAAACCATTAAATAAGGCTGTCTACTGAATATGCCCAGCAATGGAATGAAAGCACTGAAGAAAGACAGGCTGCCTATGAAGGCAAACCAAATGGCACACTGGGTTGCAACCAATTTATTGAAACAACACACTCCATTAGTAGAGTTGATTAAAAAAACCCAATACTTAGGGCTAAATGCTTCTTGTTGTACAATGCCTTTGAGTACTTTTAATAGCTTTTTCTCTCATATTAGGCTAATTAAATAAGCACACTTCATCTGTCAGGCATTAATTTCCTTCCAATTTTCTGACTCTGCAAAAAGTTCAGAAGGATCTAACTGACATATTTTAAGTCTGCAAGGTACTTGAACACTTATTTTATAAATAAATTTTATAAAGGCATCACTTTTTTTGTGTGTCCCAATTGCAGCCGAATTGATTTGTCGGCTGGGTCATTCATGCGTGCTATTCACTCACAGAAGTGAATAGCTGGACTTACAGCTTGCAGGTTAGCAGCACTGAAATAATTTAGAACCTTTGTGCCATTATGAACAAATCCAGGCTTGCCAAAGCCTGTTCCTGCTGATTTTCTCACTTCATTTTGCAGCACAGCTGTTTTAAACTTCCTAAAAGGATTCAAAGCTGATCAGCTGGTATTTATTGGCTTCAGAGAATATGCTAGCAGTACATACTTTTGATGCTTAAGAAAAAAGACATGTTTGTTATTAAACAGTTTTGGAAAATGTTTTAACTAGATTTGAGAGGGTGACAAATAGCTTCTTTAAAAGAATGAACTTTAAAGGAAGTTTTTTGTATTTCTTAAAGGAATGCTTCTTTTGAAAAGATCAGATTTATAAACCTCTCAAAGAGCCAGTACACCAAAAATGCTTTTGTTACTTCATTTTGTTGCTACTTGAGATTTCTCTTTAAAGTAGTTCCCAAAAAGAAGACAAGAGGGGAATATGTTTTCTCAAGTGGAACTTTTTCACTAGTGAAAGGTGAAGGGAGAGGGAAGGGTGAAGCACGAAATTTAATTCATTCTGCAAGCCTGATGTTCCAAAAAGATTTTCAGGAGTCCCAGCTAAGGAAACATCTTGGAGCACCAGTGCTATGGAGAAGGTGATCAAAGCGAAATCTGGGTAGTTAGGATGAGTCTTGCTGCCTCTTTTTACCAAATTGTTTCCCATGTCTTCTCAAGAAGACAATAGTATTTTTGGAGAGTCACTAGAAGTTCCCTTCACCTCTGCCGCCTGTTGGATTCTGTTTTTACTAGCTGGTAATGCCAATTTTCAACTATTCATGTGGTGAATTTCAAAAAGCCCCTAAACAACAAGAAAATGAAAAGTATTCAACAATTACTGTCATTACCGTACATAGTCAGTTCAAAGGTTAAACAATAAAGAGAAATCATGACATACAAATCCAAATTTGGATTACATGGGAATTGATTGTCCATATTAATTAAATCCTTTCACCTGAGTGTATTCAGTGTTTTTATAATGTAAAGCCCATGTGCTTTTAATGACCTATGCCTTCTATTCAGATGAAGAGAATACATTTTCTTTTTATCTTAGATTTTTTTTCACATTCAGCATTTTATTAAGTTAATTTTTTCACATACATAAATAAAAGACCCTTAATTACACCAGTTTTCATAAGACCAGCAACACGTAATGGAAACTGTGAAAACTGATGGGGTCTAGTACATGCTTAGCTAACATAAATAACAGACAATAACCTAGGGCCAATGGGTAAATGGTTTTCATACAACATTGGGAATAGATGAAAATCATAGAACCATTTAGGCTGAAAAAACCCTCTAAGATCACTGAGTCCAGCTGTCCATCACTGCCAAACCCATCACAAAACCATGTCCCTAAACACAACATCTGCACCACCTTCAACGTTGGTGATTCAACCACTTCCCTGGGCAGCCTGTTCAATGCTTGCAGCCCTTTCTGTGAAGAATTTTTTTTCTAATATGCAATCTAAACCTCCCCTGGTACAACTTGAGGCCATTCCCCCTTGTCATACTTCTTGGTAGTTGGGACAAGAGAATGACTTCCCCCTCATTACAACCTCCTTTCAGGTAGCTGTAGAGAGCAGTAAGGTCCCCTCTGAGCCTTCTTTTCTCCAGGCTAAACAACCCTAGTTCCCTCTATCACTCCTCACAATACTTGTGCTCCAGATTCTTCACCAGTTCCTCTGAGCACACTCTGGCCCCACAATGTCTTCCTTGTAGTGAGGGACCCAAAACTGGACACAGGACTTGAGGTGCAGTCTCACCAGTGCCAATTACAGGCGAATGATCACTGCCCTGCTCCTGCTGGCTCCACTGTGTCTGATACAGGCCAGGGTGTTGTTGGGCCAACCAGGCACCTGCTGTTGGGCAGCACACCCAGGTCCTTTTCTGCTGGGCACTTTCTAGCCACTCTGCCCTCAGCCTGCAGTGCTGCAGGGAGCTGTGTGTTAGGTTTGTATGGCCAAGCCTTGGTAGCAGGAGGGGCCACAGGGGTAGATTCTGTGAGAAGTTGCTAGAAGCCTCCTCCATGTCCAGCAGAGACAATCTCTGGCAGCTCCCAGGCTAGACATGCCTCTGGTCAAGGCTGGGCTGATCAGAAATGGTGATAACCTATTTAAGGAGAAGAAAAAAAAATGTTTACTGCACAGATGCAATTGTGGCCAGAGAAGAACAGGGTGAGAATATGTGAGAGGAGCAGCTGTGGAAATACCAAGTTCAGTGGAGGAAAAAGAGGAGGTGCTCCAGGCACCAGAGCTGAAATTCCCTTACAGCCCATGATGCATAACCATGAAGCACCTGTAGCCCATGAAGGACCATGGGGATGTAGAGATCCACCTGTGGAGGAAACCCCCCTGGAGCAGATGGGTGCCTGAGAGAAGGCTGTGATCCCATGGTCTCCAGCCATCATATCACCCACCAGTCCTGCTCTGTTCACAAACACCAGGTGCAGCAGGACATTTTCCCTTGTTGGCTCACTCACCAGCTGTGCCAAGAAGTTATCTTTCACACACTCCAGAAACCTCCTAGGCTGTTTATTAATCAAGCCTTATAGCAGTCTCTGAAACATAAACCATGGCTCTTTCTAAGGAATACTGTAGTCAAGCTTAAATGTCACCCTTGAACACACTGTGCACTCTCAAATATGGATAGACTACAGGGAAAGAACAATCCAGACCCGGTAAAATGCTCCTGGGTGTACACATGTTGCACCGCACTCTTTGGAGCTTTTAATCTTATCCTGGTAAAACCCTGAGTAGTCCCTGTGGGACGCCTGTTTTGGCAGGTAGAAGGGGCGGTGTAATTCCTGAGTTTTCATTAGTAAGATGTTGCAATATTTTCTCTTCTCCTTCCTAAAGAGAGCTAAGAGAAGCACAGGATTTAATTCAACATTAAGAAAAGGGGTAGAAAAAGAAATCTGATCTTGAGTCCTCTGCTTTAAACCATGTGAAGAAGGTTCAGCCTCACTTGGGTTTATTTTAGAGAAAAGGATTGTGCTGGGAAGGAAACATACATTTGCTTGTCTCCTAGTTATGAGAGAGAGAATGGGGAAATGGATACAAATAAAATATATTCTTCTCCCAATTTCTTTTTTTTAAAACATCTTACTAGCATACATATGGCTCATTAACCTTTTTCTGACTATAAGGTTTCCATTGGAATCTGTGGAAGGTCTCTGGTTACTTCAAATCCAAAATGGTTAATGTCACAATGACTTGTTCATAGTAAGTTCATTACATAGTGATAGTTCATTACATAGTGAACATAGTAAATTGATTTCTCCTTTTTTGTTGTTTTTGTTTTTGTTTTTGTTTTCTTCCCTTAAATGATGAGTCACATATGTTTATGTAGCTCCAGGCAAACACAAGAACTTAAATGAAAAACCCAGTCCCAAACCCTCTTCTCTCCTGGTTAAAACTACTCAGTCTCACCAAGCCAAATGGTAGAGTGGAGTTCTTACCACCCTTTTAGGGAAGAAATTTGTGCAAGAATAAAATTTTATTCTAACCATATGAAGAAATGTATCTAGTGTGAAATTAAATGCAATTGTGTGTTGTCTATGAAACACTTGAATGTGAAAAAATTACTTTTGTGTGAAGTAATTTAACTTCAAATGCAAAAGGGATCAAAATATACTTTCCTGATTTAATTTCCTACTTTTTTCACAATATTCAGTATAGTGAATTATTCTTTCTCAATACAAAATGCAAATCTTAAATCTAAATAAAATGTATGAAAGATTTTCTCCCTCAAACTACTTACATTTTTTACCCATACTTGTACACTTCTTTGTGCTTTTAGAAGGAAAGCAAAAAAGACTTCAAATTTTCAGCTTTAATTTATTAATGGTCAGTTTTCTCCTATTTATTCCTGTGCCAGCATTGTTTTCCCCTCTCTACTATTGAGCTGTTCATATTTTATGAGGAAGAAGCATGTCCCTTTTTAACCTTTGTTTTATTATATTAAATAAGCCAATGTCCTTTTCATATGATAGGTTTACTCTTTCCTTACTAATCCCAAATAACAAATTTCTTTATTTTGTTCATTGTAAAAATATTTTCTGAGAAACCATAGGATTCATAGGTTTTTTTCAAACTTATAGTGCAGTAGGAATGGAGTAATTTTTTCTCTCCTAAGTATTCCTACCTGTTAATGTCTTAACTCTTGTTGTGCAAGAGTTTGGGAAATTGTGAAACAGTGATTCATCCAGATGCTCCCAGATATTCCTAATCTGATCAAACTAAAGGTTATCACATCTCTTACCAGTTTTTGTTGTCCTTGCTTTACCTGCAGTGCCTTTTACCCTAGTAGTTGTAGAAATGTTGTTATATGAGCTCAAATTCACTGCCTAAAGGTTAGTAAAAAAATTCAGCAGAGAAACTCATTCTTTCCACATTCTTCAGAGAGCTCTAAATAAAATTTTTTGAGCACGGTTAAACTATAAATTCATCCTCTTGATTGTTGCCTTGGATTAATCACGAAGTTTACAGCACCCTGATTATGACATACTGCTCAAAATTAGATCTGCCAATATAACCACACATGGTGGAGCAACTGCACTGTATGGTTTATTAACAATTCAAAAGAGATTTCAAAATTTTCAAAAAGCTATCAAATAGGTTACTTACTTCATGATGAATTCTGTTATGATGATCTGCATTTTTTCTTTTTTTTTTATTTTAAATTGCCCGCCACTCGCCTCAATCTAATTCTTGGCTTTAGAGAAGTGCTCACTTCTCTAAGAAAAGAAACTTCTCACTTCTCACTTAAAAGAAACTATGACAGCTATTTACTCAAAGGTATATACATATTTTGTGCATGATCATTCAAAGATGTTATTTCAGAAATGTCAAAAAACTACTCCAAACCCTTCTGTAAATAAACCAAAACTTTTTAAGCAGTTTAAATGACCAAAGAACATTTCTCTCCCTATTGTCTGATCTTGTGTCTGATGCTAAATGTATGACTTATTGCTTGTACTGATAATTCTTGAAATAATGGTTTTACAAATCCAAAAGTCTATGCTTTGGAGAGACCTAATTTAAAATATTTTTATTTATTATTTATTTCTCCAAGAAGCATAAAAGTATTTCTTCTTGAACAGAAGATTTAAATGAGTTTATAAATGTTTATTTGACCACAAGGTTTTATGATTGCTACCACAGGTGAATAAGCTTAATTAGCTTCATACTATATTTGAGCATTTAGTCTAAGTATTTGTAAATGACCCCATGGGAACATTTTAACTTTTAAGTACAGAAGAGAGAAAATATGTGCAAAATCAATCTCCAAGAGCACTGTGATGGTGGATAACGTTATGGCAAGTTAACATTATCTAACAGAATAGATTAAAAAAATGCATATTGTGAGGTGTTGAAGTCAGGGATGTAGCTTACAAGATGGAGTTGGAGTTTTACAACTTACAGATAAAAATGAGACATTTTAGGGAAAGAAGTAGTTATTTTGGGTAGAGATCTGTGACATCTGTCCTTTGTCTTGCAACCGTACTATAGAGAAAGCATATAATCTTGCAATAAAGCCTACAGAAGCTACTAAAAGTCTTTCTATCAGAAAATTTATTTGACAATCAGTTATAAGGAGAGTTAAGTTTATATTTAGTTATTTTTTACTATGCAAACATATGCTATATGTAATAAATATATTACATTTCATAATTTTAATGTGCTGGTTTAAAAGGAGAAGTCAAATTGCAAGTGTTTAATAGGCCTGATTTTATTAGTACATTTTATCTAATAGTTTACAATAATTTATATGACATTATGTGTCAGTAATTGGCATAGTAGTTTAAAGAAAAACTTTACATCTGGAATAGGCTGTACTGAGTACCGGAGTTTAATGTCAAGAAAGATGCAATAAAACAGAGAAAACTAAAAAGAGCCTTTCTCCTTCTAATAAATCCAGACAGAGTCCTGTTTCTGTTCCAGTGACATCAGAGCACTGGACCTATACCAAGTCATTCCAAAAAACGCTTTTAAGAAACATCTCTCTACTCTTTGCAGACACAAGATGTAAGAGTACATTGTATGAGAATACATTTTAGAACAACAAATCAAATAAATAGGCAATTAAGCATTTTCCCACAAACTAGAATCAGAACTGCTTACGTTGTTTCTTGATTTATGGGCATGAATTGAAATTTCCTACAAAACAAGCCATTGTGTCTACTTTTACAAGCTAATGAGCAGCGTGTGACTGTTTCTTCTATTTCTTAAGGCTATAAAAAGTTTCATTTAAAATACTTTGTTTATTGCATGTCACATTTCATTCCATATGTGCTTATGCTGGGCTGTATCATATCAAGATGTCTTCTAACTGCAGCACAAAACAGAGCAAGCCAATAGGCCAATATCAACCAGCTTTTCCCTTTATGTGCTTTCCCATAAGATTTAGGTAGATTTGAATTTTCATTTCTATCTGGAGGACACCTTTGGGTGCATTTGGTAAGAGGCTTCGGCTATATCCACTTTCTGCTGGCTTCATCAAAAGGGCTGAGAGATTTGCCAGACCTAATTCTCATGGGCCATCTCTGCTGGAACTTGTCATCTTTTCACTTGCAGTGACTCCCTAATCCATTTTTGACACATATTTTAGCCAAATGAGTTAGGTTGGTAAAGACTTGTTGCTTAAACTAATATGTTTGATTTTCCTGAAACACTATATATAGATTTCAAAAATGCAGTGCAGGTTAAAATGGTGGTTTTCCAAAGGAAAACAGGGATCCAGTTGCCTCAGGGATGTAGTATGCTAATGCAACTGCTGACTATGGAGGCAGAAGGTATATACGAGATTGTGAATACCCATTAAGTATAAAACAGTTTCAGTAATCCTGTCATATTCATATTTACATAAATTATTGCAATTAAAATTTTATGTTCACATGCAAATACTTCCTTCAATGGGACTATGCTAAGATGTTTAAATAATTTTGTGAAGAACTGTGAAGGTTCCTTGACAGACGAAATAAATTGAATAAAGAACAATTAGCCAGAAGTCTATGCTGTTCTCCTCAGCTCAGAAATCTAGGGTGATAGCACATTGCAGACACTATTTTTTCAAAAAGTTGTCCCTAATTATTTATTTTTTATAAGAAAAGATAAAACCCTGGAACACTAGGAGACTAGCCAGTAGGTGCAAAATTTTCCTTAACCATATTGTGTTTTTCTTTTTTGTTATTATTCTGGCTGTTGCAATAGGGGACGGGGGGGTTCTGCAGGGGAAAGCTTGTCTGTTTTTTTTTTAAGAAAGTATATGTAGATGCAAATATTTTTATTACCACAGGCCCTGTTCCTCATTTCACAGTAAGATATTCCATGTGCATAACTCCTTGTTCATGCCTTTGAAATTTCAATGATTTGACAGCAAAAAACTAGCATGACTCAACCGCATTTTAAATCCACCTCTGCTGAATATGGAAGTTATCACCACTGTAAGGGAATTCATATCCCTTGCAGCATACGTTCACTGTTTCACACTGGTACATGATTTGCCTCACTTTTTTTTTGCTCCCCATAAAATGACTATGTCAATTTGCAGTTCAAAAGAAACCTCACCATTAGTATTCTTTTCAGCTTGTCTTTATTTTTAGTTTTAGGCTAACTATTGCCTTGTAACTCAGAGAAACGAATTCCAGACGTGAATTTTGTACACACATTTTTCTTATTTTCCATTCATATTTGCTCCTTCTTATAATAACCAGTTTTTCTTTCTAGATGTTCGTCAGTTCACAGGAGATTTTAAGCTCTTAAAGATGTGACAATTCTATGAAGGTTATGCATAAATATGTCTTCTTCCTTACAGGATCGTACTGATCTTGTTAGAGGTGTATCCTAAACTGCTGCCACTGTTATAGTAAGAGTACTGAGAGCAATGACAGTGGTATTCTGGTGGTGCACTGTTGCAGTTTTGGAGGATAAACATCCCATAATAAATGTGCCTCATCAGTAAAGCTGCCACAAACACCAAAAACAATCTCAGATGGTCTTTCATGATCTTTCAAAATGTAGGGTCTGGTTTCTATTTTGTTCCTCCTTTCAAAACAAAATAAATGTGGAAAAAGAATTTTGAAACTTTCTCTATCTCTGGCATACCAGTAATATTCTCTTTTATATCAAAGTTCAAGCAATCAGAATTAAATTGTCATTTAAAAAATTCTCAATACCACAAGCCAACCCCAGAATGCTTCTGATTTTTCCTAGCCTAAAAAGTTCCCTGAGCTCTTCCCATTCCAGCTTCTTCCAAACAAAAACGAAATCGACCAAAAATGTCCAAAGAAACGAGAATCTCAAGCTGTGAGTAGCTGAATAAAGAATTCTTCAAACACAATGAGTGAACTAAAATGTCATTGAAACATATGGTGAAACAGTTTTCATGATGTGCCTGATTCCAGACCCTTTAAAGGGAGCTGTTCCACTGACTTCATTGAGTTTGAATCAGGCACTATTAAAGGTGCTTAAAAAATGGTTTTAAAATCAATGCCAACTAGTGGGGCTCCTTTCCAAATGAATGTGATCTGGTTTGTCCAAGATAGTTAATTTATTCTCGACTGGACGCCCAGTTTCACGCATTCAAATTTTCCCATGAACATTCTGGGTTAGACCTTCAGCTGGCACGTATCAGAACAATTCCATTAAGGTCTATATGTCTGTGACAATTTACATCTGGTCCATACTTTTCAAACCCATGTTCTAAATCTTTGGAGATTTTCTCATCATGTCTCACTGTATTTTTCTTGTTGGGTTTTTAAAGTATCTGTTGAAGTGAAACACCATGTCAAGGAAAAGAGCCTGAACTGAACTCCTTTCTATATGTGAAGAAAGATAATGGAAATTAATTGAGAGTCAATGCACATGGAAAAATTTCTCAGGAAAAATCTGGATATCAGATTTTCTCCAGTAAAATTATTTCATGCAATGGAGAACGTTAAACTTCAGACAGAAACTTTTTTGTATGTATTGACAAAAATATTGACCGCTCCCTTCTGGTTTGTTTCACCAGGACAGACCTCTGACAGAATCAGTCAGCAGAGTGTGAACCTCACATAAATATCAGATTGCTGCAATGAGAGATAAAACTTTGTGTTGCAGAACACATCTTTGCTTGCCTCAAGTAGGTGGGTTTCTGTTTTGTTTGGGTTTTTAAATACAGCATTAATCACAACATTGCCCTACTATAAAAACAATAAAAATTCTTTTTCTCTTTTCCAATTTAAAAATATGTCTAGACAAGAAATAAAAGCTGCTCATAACTTTTGGAAGCCAGTCCTTAATTTATTCTAAGAAGTTGTCTCGTAAATACACATCTGTTTCATTCTTTACAAGTTAGGAAGCAAAGGAATAATAAAGAGATCATCAGCTTGAAACCGAACAAAAATTCCTCCAATCTTAGTTATTTAAAGTTCAAGTGTTAAAACTGGCTCAAACAAAAAGAATGTTGCCGTTTCTTGTTACAGATTCATATAAAAATAGAGAAGAGGAAAGGAGACAATACAGTTATGGGATTTATCATGTCTGCTGTTGTCACCAAATTGGATGAGGTTTGGCAGAAAGCCCTTTGAGTTCAGTAAGTGCTAGATTTAGAGTTAATTCAACAGGAAAATTCAAGCCTTACAAAATCAGCATTCTTCAGATATGCATGATATATGGCATTCAACACTAGAAGTTAAAAATACATTTGCTGAAAATTCACTTAGATACAGGTTTAGAAAATCTGTGACGAAATTGTACGTTTGACTATCACCCATTCAAAAAAGTGCTTGACTTTTTTTGTTAAATATATACAAATATATTTTCTCTCCTACTGATTTAATATATATGGTAACTAGATAATTTTTTGAGTTAATTATTTACAGACCATAAGTTTTATGCCTGGAACAAATTATTACAGCAATCTAATTCAGGCAAATTTTAAGTGGAAAAAAAATGTAATCATGACACTGATAAGGGTTTTCATTAAAGTAATTTGCTACAACAATATGGAGAAGTTGCAAGAGTTGGGGTATGTTTGCACTTAGGTTAATTATTCGCATGTAACTTGAAACTTGTAAGATTACAAAATATTTTTAGATTAAAAACACCTTAATGAAAACCAAACCACAGTAGCTGGGAGTCACAGTATCGCTAGCTGCCCCCTGTCACTGTGCAATGACCCTTCCCATCTCCTCAGAGAGCTGCTTACTCATAAGCCCACTGCTCCAAGAAAGATACCTGTTTTCCAACCCACAGGTTAAGAAATGCTGTCAGCTGGGGTTGCCTACCAATTGATGTCATGCTTGATGGCATGCTAGTCCTTCCACAAGGAAGATGGGAATTACTGCAGAAAATGCAGAGTGCTCACATATAAAGAAAAAAAGGGAATAAATGCAAAAGTGAAGAAAAAGAAGTTTTCTGAATATGGTAGATCTAAGGGGACCCTAACTATCTCATCAACACTGTGCAAAGAGACATCTCCTCCCAAAGAAAGGGATGAGATGGCAGTGACTGCAGTCAGAAGAGACCAACAAGAAGCTGTCAGTGGTGAAAATGAGCTAAGGCAGCAGTGCATACTGATAGTGTTGTGGCAGATGTTGTTTTTCAAGAAGTCTTCTAATGTGTTAGACATTTTCAGAAGCCTGAATAGGCTTAAGACAAGTGGTATAATTCTTTGTAATTGTGCTTTCCATTCAGTTGTTTGTTTTTTTTCCTAGATTGCTTTTCAAACACTGAAACTTTTATTAGAACTATCGTTGCCTGTTTCTGCAAGAATGTGACCCACACCTCCTAATCTCACCATTGTGAAGCAGGGTAAGTCTCTGCAATAGTCTCTTTTTCCTCAATCAAGGCATCATGGTATTTTAACTTATTATTCACTTCATCTTAAACTAATTGAGTCCTTTTGTTAACATTCTTCAGACACTGCATACTGGGTCTGACAATACACTTCAACATGTCCCAGCTTATACACTTATCAACACTTCCATTATAAAGGTGCCTCTGCTGAAGTCACAGCTTACTGCTAACTCCTCCCTCAATACTAAATAGAGTTTTGAAAGAAAGCTCTGCCCACTAGCCACCTCTCATCTGCAGGTGTTTTTTTTTCCTCTGGAAAAAATTACCTTTTCTACAATTGCTCTCTCTCTGTCAAAAAAAGGTTCCACGCAGCTAAATGAGGAGAGAAAGATCACCAAACACTGAAGAGAGGGGATAAGGCAGAAAAAGAGAAGCTCTGGAACATTTCTGGAAGCAAGTCTGGGAACTTATGAAAGTGTGTGAAATGGGTAAACAGCTGAAGGAAAACATGTGAGGGAGGTGGGTTCTTCTTTTGTTAAACTGGGCGGGGGGGGGGGATGGTGGTGTTGGTGGTGTTTTTTTCTTTGTTTGCTTTTTTCTACATCTCCTTTATACCATGAATCTTGTTTGTGCAGAGGGCACACTGTGGGGAGACACAGAAAACTGTTCCTGCTCACTGCTTAGCCATCCAGGGACCTAGATTGTGGCTTCCCAGAGCTCAAATTTGACATGGGTGAGATAATTTTGGGTGTAGATGCACAATAAATCAGTGTGTGTTTAAGTGTTTCGCCGTGAGTTGAGGTGTCCATGCCAGTGCAGCCATTGTCATTCAGCCTCACAGATCAGATATTCAACCTGCCAGTTCCTTTATGTACTTGTGAAGTTGCTCTAACAGTTATACCTTCCCACATCCAGCAGTGCAAACACTTGCACCCACACTTGACTTGCTCTTCAACACTACCAGTACACAAATGGGAGATCTGGCACCCAAACCTTCACTGTATAATCCCCACACATAACACCACATGTTTGCACAGGTGTGGAGTCAGTCAAATATGTAGCCATATGCACATGAAGGAAGAGTTTTGTACACAAACAGCTTCAAAGACCAAGAAAAGACTTGGATTCAAACACAGTCTTTACTACTTCAGCACTAACATAATTGCATTTACTTACATAAATTTAATTGATGGCATAGGCTGGGAATGGAAAGACATGAAACAATTGCAAAATATTTTAAAAGGTCTTATAATGCATGCTGGCTAGAAACAGTAATGTGCATTTTGTATTACAAAGCTTTCTGAATTTTTTTCATCTCTCTATGCACTTTAGGACTAAATAAACTCATGAGTCCATTATACGTGCTTACAACAGCCCACTTAAAACAGTGAAAAAAATCACTCTGAAGCTGAGACAAGTCAAGACACTGCTCACCTCTTACAGATTTACCTGGTATAGACTTTATGAACTCTGGTTACTGTGTATGTTTTCTTCACTCTACCTGGTAACCAGCAATACTATTTAGAATAATAGTATTTTTGGTCTACAGATAAGCCTTCTTGAAAGCATATAATGTGTTTTTAGAGCTATATATGAGACCCAAATAGAAGTCAGTTTTCAAAAAGTTTTGCAGTTCCAGTCACACATCTGCCTTGTTGTAAAACCAAGACATACCGAACCCATACTCTACATCTAAACCCCTTCTATTTCTGTAACAAATAGAGGTGAGGGTCCAGATGACAATGGAATGCAGACCTTGATATCATAGCATCACAGTTTTCTTTTATCTCTACTTCAAAAAAAGTTTGCCTGCATTTTTGTAACCAGTCAGCAGGTTCTAGCCTATGTGGAAGGTGAACTTCTGCCAAAAAAAAACCCCCAAAAAACCCCCAAAAGGTCTGAGCTCTATTCTCCTATTCCTTGTTCAGCTTCAAACATAACCCCAGTAATTTTGAGGAGAAAACCCTGCTAGAGAAGAAAAATTCCACTATAGGTGATCACTTGACATGCTTCAATGGAAAGATGTGTGTGTGTGTGNTGTGTGTGTGTGTGTGTGTGTGTGTGTGTGTTCATTTAACATTCACATGCATGTGATTTTGTGAGAATCTTCTAGAAACTTCCTCTATGTCTGATAGAGCCAGTGCCAGCTGGATCCAAGACAAATCCATTGCAGGCCACACATGCACAGAGGAAGGCAAAAATTGTAATGATTGGGAAGAAAAGATTGAGGGACTAGCAAACTGTTTGTTGCTTGCTAGGCACAGTAGAGCTCATAAATTTTCAAGAACTCTTACAAAATATCCTCAGATATAGAATATAGTGCACCTAAATTAAATGAATGGACAGAGATAGTCATAGAGATTCACACACCAAAAAATCCGCAAGCTGTCTCAAAATACAGAAAAATCTTTGAAGATAAGGCTCCATGTCTTCACAGCAAAATGATAATAAAAAATATCATTCAAGAGAGGACTTGGCACAGGGAAATGCACCCACATAAAGAATTACCTGCTATGTAGAATATCAAAATCAATTAAAAATTCTTTGTTCACAAAAAGAAGAACAAAAAAGTACAAGTGAGGTCATATATATAGATATATATAGACATATATATAGATATAAATACACACGTATAAAGGTTGGTGCTGAGATTAAGACAAGTCTACAGATGGCCTGATACTTTTTCTTCAGTTTCAAAAGAAGTAAGCATAACTGGTCCAAGGGTCTCCTTCAAATAAATAAGCAGAACTACATCAATACACATCTCTTTTGTACCATCTACCCAAAGGCCAGACAAGCCCCTTTCTCAACATGAAGAAGGACTATGATTGTCCAGTGTAGCTTTACATGAAAAAAATCAGTTTATGAAGAAACAATTTAATGATCCAAAATCCTTTAACAAGGTCTGGGAATGAAGACTGAATTTCAATGCAATTGGCACTCAAGGGGGCTGAAGAAAGAAAATTTAGGTCTCGTAGGTTAAAAAGGAAGAATAAAGATCCAGCACATTAGTCAGAAGAATGACAGTACCTTGAAAGATATTGAAACATGACATTTAACAATCAATTTGTGCATGCTTAAAAATGAGGGAAAACAGCAGACTTAAATTTTTCAAGACCAAATTATGTTAGATTAGTTTAAAATCCTTCTTTTACAGGGATTGACTCATCAGATGAAGAATTTAAAGACATGAGATGACTTTAGTAAGACTTTTGGCACTCCTTTTATGTAATCTGTGAGAAAATTTGGAACATGTGCCCTATAAATCATTACAAATTATTTGTAAGGATCATCTAAGAAAATATTTGAAGATAAATACAAGTTATTCCAGGCATAGTAGAAATATATCCTTGTATGTACCTGTAAGTACATGTATGAAAATAATTTTGTTTGTTAGATCTGGAATAATTTTTGTTTTGCCAAAGTATGCTGTTTTAGTGAATCCAAAATATTTTGTGAAGACGCAATCAGACAGATACTTATGTCAGAACTGGAGAGGTAGAAGATGAGCATAAAAGAAATTATAGCTTTATAGCTACAGTGTGAGATACAAGATAAAAGAATCAAGTTGAGATTTGCTTGGCATGTAATATGGAAAGAACCGGGATTTTTAATAATCAAACAAATGATCTGAACCATCAAGCTGCAGGGTAAAAGTTACAGTTGTAAACATCAAAGAAATGCAACAATCGGAGGGAGCTTGGCCTAGAATAAAGCCAAATGTAGGAACTTTTAAAAATTGTCTAAATTTAAATTATATACTTGTAATCAGTACCTTGTGGAAGCCTTTGTAGAGGAAAAACTCTCTTTCTCAGAAAAGAAAAGTTTTCTAGCATCATTGCTTGCCTCCAGTTGCCTCTGTCTGGTCCCATTTGTGGAATTCCAAAAAGTATTTGACAGAATGAGATAGGAGAGCCATATTACGTGTCTGAGCAACTTGGCAAAGAGTTTGCAGCTAATTGAGGTATTTTGCTAGCTAAGATGCTCTGGCCATGTTCCCAGTCACCAGACCCCATGGAATAAGCAGTAATATCATTAGTGTTCAGGTTTAACACCAGCTGATCTTTGAACCCCTCTTTTTCTGAGAGTAAAAAGAATTACCTGGTCTGTGTAGCATGGAAAAGTGATGCTTTAATTCTGATATTTTAATTTCATCGTCTTTTGCCATGCACTGCTTTTTCTTTTTTGTTCCCTCTTTCTTTTTTTTTTTCACAGATGACTTACCTGTAAATGGTGATTACATAATTTCTTTAACAACTCCAGTGGATTTCTAGGTTTACTCATTGCCTTCATGTAGGTACTTCAGGTGTCCCAGACATAAAACCCCTGAGATCTATTTTCCCTTTCATTTGTTTTCTGGGTCATAAGTGTGAGTTAGTAATATAAAAATCAACCTAATACAGATATACTAGTTATATGTGTGGATCTACTTTCCACTGTCTACGGCCATTGTTTCTTTAGTCTTTTTTTCCCCATATGTCTGCTGATAACAAATTTCAGCACTTAGTTCCTCCCTCCTGTTATGCTGTGATTCTAATGTACTGTTCAGAAATTCTGGTTGCAGAACTTTTATTTGAAAAAACTAAGAAAATCACCAGGTTCAATACAAAAAACCTGAGCTGATTATCTTGGATATACTCTTCCTTGTCCTACTGGTTCCATAGCCATCGTTCCAGTTCCTACTGGTTCTTCTTTGATGACTCTTTCTTCTGACTTAGAAACCCACATTCCTCCATCACTTTCAGACCTGAGCAGTATAAAGAATTCTTTTCCTCTCTTGATAGAGAACCTTGTGCTAAGGAGTCCAACAGATCCTCTACAGTCCAAGCAGCAGCATAGAGTAGTCATGTTTCTTTAGCTACAGCCAGAATTCATGCTGTACCTGTCCTGCACAATACTTAAAAACCTTCCTGATCAGCCTGGATTTAGACCAGTTCAAACTTCAGTTGCCTTTAGAATGACTTTCACAATCTCATTCCTTTGGCAAACAGGAAATCACTGTTTTGTTTTATGTCCAACTCACTGAACTTTGAGTGCTTGTTTCTGAATAATAGGTGAGATTGAACACTCAGCTCGAGATGGACTTGATGCCTTAGGGGTAGTGTGGATGCAGACTCCCAGACCCTCTCTCAGACATGACTGGCCTGAATTGTTCATTGCTGTCTTCTTCTGACATGCTCATATAAATAGGAACAATGATATCTTTAGCAAGTCTCCTCTGGAAGACTACGCAGGCTCGAGTCCTACAGGGGACGTGGCAGAGGAGCACGTAGTGTGTAGATACTGATCAAGCTTTGGTGCTGAGTCTGCAATCTCAGAGTGTCAGCACTGGAACATTGTTATCATGTGCTGGGGCAAGTCTCTAATACTAATGTCTTGAGGAACATTAAATGGGGAAGTAACAAAGGTGATTAAGAGGTGCCCACCTATACTTTATGACACATTTACTGCTATGACCCAACTGTGTTGCCTGTGCCCCTTGGTAGCTAAACACAATATAAATCTGCTGAGAGAGGGAGTGGTTGCTTGCAGTATTTGCAGATTGCTTGATATGTGCCCTCAGAACAATCACAGGTTATATCAAATGGGGGAAATAATCAATGCACAGGAGGGCGGGTCCATACCTCAGAGGAATCTCAAACATGCTGGAGAAATGGACCAGTAGGAATATCATGAAAATCCACAATTTCCCAACAATGGGAAATGCAAAGTCCTGCAGCTGGACAAAAATAGCCTGATATGACAGCGGTCTGGGGACAGGCAGATTGGAAAGCAGCTTTGCAGAAAAGGCCCTCAGGCTCCTAGTGGACAACAAGTTGACCATGAGCTAACAATGCATCCTTGTTGCAAAGGCAGCCAACAGCACGTTGGGCTGCATTAAGATCTTCACCAGCAAATGAAGTGATCCTTCCCCTTTACTGTGCAGTGATAAAAGTTATCTGGAATCCTGGGTCCAGTTCTGGCTCTCCAGTACAAAAGTGGCATGGACATACTGGATGAAGCACCTGATATATGAAGAGACATTGAGAGTTTACACAGGGAAAGGGAAGGCTTTGATGGATCTGATCTATGTGTGTGAGCACTCAGTGTGGATGGTAAAGAAGACGGAGAAATATTCTTTCTAGTAGTACCAATGAAAGGTAAAGAGGCAGTTGGCACAAATTAAAATACAAGAAATTCCATTTAAACAGAAAGAAAAAAACTTTTTTACTATGCACATGATCAACCACTAGGACAGATTGAAAAGAAAGGTTGTGGTGTCTCCATCCTCAAAGTTATTTAAAACCTGACTGGACATGAACTGAGGAACCTGGTCTAGGTGATCTTACTCTGAGCAAAGGGTCTGAATAGATTATCTCTCGAGGGGACTTACAACCTCAGCTATTCTCTGATTATGTAGTTCTATTTAGAACTTCTCAGTAAAAAAAAATAAAAAAGTCCTGCAGAATTATTTTCTATCTGTTTGCTTGGCTTTTTTTCTGTAGAAAATATCAATATTATATACTAAAATAATTCAAGTTGATTGGTTTAAACATGAAAAGGCTCAAGTTCCATGTGCAAGAGTTAATTTATTCTATTGTCAGTCAATGAAAGAAATATCCATAATTTCAACTATATCCAACATTGTGTCATTTTTACAATCAGAGCATAAAATTTTGTGATCCAAAGGGCTACTAAATACCACAGATTTTACCCCTACAGTATGCACTTAGAATGTAAAGGTGGTAGTAAAATTTTGTAAATAAGCCACAGATAACTTAAAATGTATTTAAAGTGCTCTCACCACTGATGTCAGTAAATACAGCTACATGTGTTCTAATGAAGACAATGAGAGCTGCGCAGCAGTGAGACCAGCAGACATGGAATCATCAAGATTTCTGCTAGTGGAGGGTATACAAGCTATCCAGGGTGATATTGTACACATTTCCTACTGGGAACAGCCTCTGGTGTATTCTGACTTCAGACAGAGGGAACTGTACAGGGGAAGGGCTAAGAGGAAAAGGACAGATTTGTGTCACTGAAGAATTTAGCATTGCATGGACAAGTGATAGCATTTTAATGCAAGGAAGATTTTCTAGGCACACTAAAACTTATTAGTGTAGATTGTTCTTGTCTTCTTGAGTTCACTAGCATCAGCAACAACTGCTATCCACCCACATTCTAGCAGACATTAAAAAGCAAATAATTTCAGTACCTTCTGCTCAGGTTTCCTCTTTGAAATGAAGAACTCAGGTAGGCTCAGTGTCTACCTCTCATTGTCTGTACCTAGCAAAAAGCACAAAGTACTTGGATGTATAAAGGAGTATTTATTGTTTTCATTTTTAGAGTGAGAAGAGTTGACCTAATTTCTGCTGAGATTGATCTAAAATATATTAAGATAGTATGGAAAGTGCAGAGTAGCCCTGTGGGGCAGTCAGGAACTTTGTCATTTTAGTGCCTGAACAAGGTCCTGCTTTCATAGCACAGATCTTTTGTGGAGATAACAGCTATGTGAGATGAGTCCCCACTACTCCCAGTTTCAGGACAGCTGCATTGTTCTGGGGTGATGCTGCATAGCTTCAGAATGACATAAAAATAAAAGCTGATAATATACAAGTATTCTAAAAGAGGTTGTTTGGGAGCAGGTAAGAAGAGGAAGATTGTTGCAGTAAGACTTTGTCTGCTTGTTATTGTTGTGGCAAAACAATAAGTAGAGAATAAAGCATAGCAAGTAAAGGAGTATCAAATTCTGCTGAGGAGAGCAGAAGGTGCAATTTCTGCAGGGAGAACCTTAGGCATGCTGGAGTCTTTCATCAGAACCACAGAGTTGAAGGATTCAAGATACCTGGAAGCACTCACCTCAAAAGTGAAAGGCATGTCTTCTACTTCACGTGTTTCAAAGAGACATTGAGTCATTCTCTACCTCCCTGACAGCTGTGCAAAGTGACAAGCACATGGTCATATCATGGTGTAATTTTTGCACTCCTTTCTGGTGAAGCTCTTTTACTGCATAAAAATCACCTGCATCCAAAGGGGACAGACTACAAACTGACCCCATCACAGGGTAGGAAGGTGTAAGGACAAACAAGTTAGATTAGACCTCATGTCTAATCTAATCTTGAGATGAGTGTGCCTAACATAAACAAACTTCGGGCCCCCAAAACTGGTACTTCCTGCAAAGAAATATTCTGTCAGAACTGTCATACTCACTGATTACACTTCCACTGAAGTCTACTGAAACTGTGTCTGACAGAAGCTGGAAGTAATTAATTTGTTAGGAAATAAAACAAGTTTTCAGTGACACTTTTTCTTACTTCTGAGTAATGAATAACCCTTCAAATCTTGTTATTTTCTAAACACCATGGTACTGACATTTGAAAAAATCTGGTGCTTTCTCTCATGAATATTATAGACAAAGATGACTAATTTCACAAAATTATCTTCTACTAGTTAACAAGGAATGTGTACCTCCAGGCACCAGCTTCCTAGGATGAGATAGATCTGTACTACTCTTTAATGTCAAGGCATAACTTTAAGGTTTGCCTGAGACAATAAAATCACTCTTTTAAAGGTCAGGAGAAAAATCTTTATGGGACTACATCAGCTCCACTGTCTTCCACAACACAAAACTGACATCTGATAAAGTGGTTTCTTGACCCTGAGAGGTTAATGGTTGCAAAAAGAAACACTACTGAAAGTATGTAAAGAGATCACTGTGTTAATCAGTACCAAAAAATGTTGATTAAAACCATGTTCTACAGTCCAATATGTCCTCCAGTATTTGAACTATTTGTTTACATTTTCTGTCTGTCTGAACAATAAAACCACTTTTCTTCTAATTCTATTTAATGTTGATTTTTATCTTCCTGCCTCTCACAGGGAACTCAGCATAGTTATCTTTGGTTTCACTGCTCTGCATGACATGTTTAAATGGAAATCCACAATATTTTTATTGAAACTTTTAATAAGAGCAGTAATGAAATGTCTTCTGCCCTCAGCAGTTTTTTAGGCCACCATGCTACAACATTTCCAGGTAAAACCCTAAAATGGCACCAATTGTTGGAACGATTTTTATAGATGTGATCTTTATAGAGTCTCTCTATAATTTACTTTTTTATGTATGACTACAAAAAAACTGTATGACTACACTGGCCAGTGCACTGATCAGCTGGAGCTTGGGCCTTGAATGAGTCAGTCAAATTCTTCCACTGTTAGAAGTTGTTATTTCTTGTATATTAAAGTAATGTACAAATACATTAGACAAAGTTGATAGTCATGTCCAAATAATATGGCAGTCATAAAAATAACTTTAATGTTATCATATTAAGATGCAGATTTATCATAATTTCAAAAAATTGTTTATTTTCCGATTTCAATCTCACAGACAAATAAATACAAAGTAGAGGACTGAGAGTAGAGTATAATTCATCTGTTCTGCATGACTTACCTGTAAATTGCTTGGTCCCATATGGGAAATGTGATTTTGGATCATTGACTTATCAGGATGAATTGAGGAAAACCCTTCACACAACAAATAATATAAGTTTCTCTTGTCCAGTCAGAGGATAAACCACTCAACCATTGAACTGTCTGATCTGATTTTAACGATTAGAATGAAAATATTCCATATTGCTCCAACTGCATGTTTGTGTGTTGCAAGATGAATAGATACACTTTTGGCATCTAAAATTTTTCCACTGATGGCCAAGAGTTTCCCAATGGCATCTTAGCTATTTCAATTTTAAAGTCTTTGTTTGTACTGAACTTTATTCATGCTCAGTCTAACAAATCAGGCGAGTACTCTGTGCAGAATACATAATTTTGTCTGATCATTTATAATGTGCATGCAGGAAATGCCCCGTTAGCAAACAATAAAAGAAGGATATTTGGCTGAAGAAGGAACAATAGGGTAGCTCTGGGAAATAATTAGGAAAGTTCTATTGGAGCTGTAGGAGAGTTTATAATATGAATGTATGGAGAAGAATTGATTGGAAGTTTTTACTTGTTATGATATTCTTCTGAAAGTCAGATACTCCCAAAGGAGCAAAGATCTGCATACGTCAGTGACAGTGGTTTTGTTAGATGCGTTTTAATCAACATAATCAGCTAAACCTCTCCAGACTCGAGACCTCTAGTTGCTATTTCATATTCAGAATTTGATATTAGCCTCTTCTTGTTCATGTTTTTCCATTGTTTATCAGAAATACTCTCTACCACAAAGCAATCTGTTCATTCCTTGGTGCCAAAACTAAAAATTAATTTGGAAAGCTAACTTATATCAATGAACAGGACAGAAGTGCAAGGTCCCTTTCTTTAGAAATGAGCTTCAAAAATATGCCCTCCCTTGTCTTATGAGATTTATCTATTTAAACTGAGCTGAACAAATAAGGCTGGAACTGATTATCTTGATCGTACTGCCTGATTTCTGAGACTTACTTCAGAAAAGAAAAAAAATTTGTTGATCTATGTTATTAACTACCTTCCTAAACATATATTAATTTTATATTATTTTAAAAAGGTATTATGTACCTAAATACCGGCTCACATGTCTTCGCCTACCAGTGACACCTGATTGAACAAATGTGGAAAAAAGCTGAACATTTTCTGATTATTTTTGATTTGCACATTAGAGTTTATTCTTCTTCAGATTATGAGTATACATAAATTTTAGCTAAAAAGGTGTTTTAAGCTCTTCAGTTTGCAAATACTTAAAACACAAGCTTGCCATTTTCTGGTTTTGCTTGTTTTGGGGTTTTTTTCTTAGATTATGCAAAAGCTAAGAATTAAAAATGTAAATGAAAGTTTTGTCTATCAAATTTACCATTTTGGTTTTCAAGTGTCATATTCCTTCTCCTTTTTAGAAATGGAGGGTCCCATTTTACAGTGGTCTTTCAAGTTATCTGATTTCTAGAGAAAGGATGTAATTAAAACATTGTGAACAAAATAGGCACTCATATTACTTATCTGCTCAAGATAATTCTCAACAATATTTATGAGCAAAATACGTAATAAAATTTAAGTTTTGCTAAAACTATATTTCCACTAACATTTTCTGACCTATAAAAATAAGAACATTTTAGAAAACATATTTCAGTTGTCATAATTTTCATTGATGGTTAAAAATATTACAATTTTAGAACAAAAGATTCTTAAAGCAATGACACCTTTTCAGTTTGATATATTGCATAAAATCATAATACCAGCACTGGTAAAGTGAGTGAAAATTTTGTTTTTTCCCAAAGTACCTAATAGAAATTATTTACTAATAAAGGTAACATTTTTATGATGGGATATATGATGCGACACAAGGTAAGTTTTCACTACAAACACAAATTTTAAATCCCTCTGTCCTCAGTCGTATTTTGGTCAAGAGTCCAGATTCAGTTCACTCAGGATGCTTTGTAAAAATACCATCTTTGGAGATTGCTCAAGAGGCCACAGATTCTAGTGCAAGACCCTCACTAGTTTCCAAGAAAAATTAACACAAGACTGGTGAAACTATTCCATCCATCTTTTCTGTCATTCCAGCAAATTAGGAAAACTGTCCTAGTTTTGGAGTTGGAGGCAAACTGCATTTGGTTCTACTACTTTTGTAGCATTTAGAAGCACTTTAAAATGACAATCAGCTTGTGGACCAGTAAGCAATAGATGGTCAGAGCTGAAAACTCTATTCTTTAAATTTGTTTTCATCTTTTAAACCCTTATGTCTACCTTCCCCGTCAGTAAATATATGAGGTATTAAATTCATCTCTCTGTTATGCATTATCAAGTATTACAGAGCTTGTATTTTAGTTGTTATGGCACCAGAGGTTTACTGCACATCTTGGATCTCTGCGCTAAGTCCTGAATTGGGACACAGGCAGTGAAAACATAAAAGCCTGGTTTCCCACGCTCTGCATAAGCTATTGTTATAAAAACAATAAGTTGGCAACACTGATATTTGGAATAAAATAAGTTGGAGTCTTTGAACACCTGCAGAGATATGAGGAGAAAGGAGATCTGTTGTTTTGTTGTTTTTTTGTGGGGGTTTTTTTGGTGGGTTTTTTTATTTTTTTTTTAAAGACTTGTGGAACCTTTCTAGTGCTGATTGTTATCCTAACCATGCAAATGGTCAGCACCAGGAGGCAACTTGCCTTTCTGTACATGTTGCATTTTAGTGTTGTGAAGTCAGAAAAAGATTGATAAATCCATGTTTCAAAAAGATCATTTGCTTAGATATCTAGCAGGCATATATAGATAACTAGTGCCATCAATTCTAATATGCCATGTTTTATGAGGTAGTTTAGAGCTTAGTCATAACAGCTTCCTGCTCCTGGCTAGCAAATGTGAATGGGAATTCACTATATACACTTACTCATGAAATCATTTTCCATACTGTCTTATCACATCGCCGTTAGCCTCTTTCCACTCAGCATTGCATAGCTTCCCATTATTCATTCCCATTTTCAAGTGGTGTGTGCTGCAATTATGTAATGCTTTATCGTCATGTATCACCTGGAGCACAAACAAATAGTAAAACCTTTCACAGAGCATGCAAATTGTGAGTAAAGCTAACTGAGCACTTTCCACGGCGGTTTCTGGGTCTGATAAGAATGCAATACAATATCAAATTGGGCTGCCTGGCTGGGCATGATGCAGTTACTATGAGTAAGGAAATATTGATTTTGCATGAGGAAGTTTTTTGTATTATGATAGATAGCTCTAGTGCATAATTCAAGAGCTAAGCTTATGAAATATGATAGTTGATAGAGAAAAGGTCCCTCTCTCCTAGTGGAGTTACTTATGAAGTATGCAGTTGAGAGAAACATTCAACATGGTGTCTGTTGATCCACAGCAGGCTCTTCTGCCAGCTATAAAAAACACATCTGCTTATAGCAGGGGAACCATGTGCAGCTCACTAAGATATAAGCTTCTAACCAGAATGTTCAAAGCTCTGTTCAGCCACACCACTCCCCATTAATGTTAATCGGAAGTGTATGGTTTCCATATATCCCTTTGAAAATTATATCCCATGAAGTGCTTTGAAACAATATATTCCCACAAGTATTGACTCAGAGAACAGTACTTCTGAAGGAAAACTGCAGTTGCCATAATTCTGAGTCAGTGCAACTTAAAAAAAGTGGACATTTTCCCCCCAAAGATCCATGTGGCTCATGGCTTAGAAAAGAGCGATGTTTTATGATTTTAAAAGCAATGCTGATGAGATCTTTATTGTTTTAACAGCTATATAATAACCAATTTCTCAGCATAAGCTAAAGATAAATCATATTGATGGGATCAGAATGAATTTAAAAAAAGTATTTCATTGCTTAGAATAAATAGATTTACTCCTTTTAATTGTAACTGGACACTTTTTATTTTCTGCACTCAGTGGTAGAGATGGTCATTTATTTACATGGTGTGAATGTATGAAGCATGTTTATACATACATATGTTCTAAGAAAGATGTTTCCATATTATTATCTTGAAGTTGCTCTAAGTTCTATCTCCACTATGAAATAAAATAAATAATCCCCACCTTTCTAGTGAGACGCCAGCAACAATATTTTGTAGTTTGGGTAAATAAATATTTCACCTTAACGATGACTGAGAAGTGGCTGAAAAAGTAAATCTCAAATTTCATATATTTGCTAGAACTGACTGAATGGATTTACACAGAGATCACACATTGGGAAGGTGACAACATCATGATCCTTGTCTGTATCAAACTTGGTTTTCACAATTCAGAATTGATGGTGCTTGCATGCTAAGGCATTGCTGTAATAGCTGAGTGCCCTATGAAAACTTTGCTGTGCTCTGAGCATAGACAAATGCCACTCAGAGGAAGGCATCCATCCTAATCAAATGCAAAGAATAATAAATTCAATATAATTGACTCAATTTCTCCTATGCTGTGTGAAACATTAGTTAAGGCCAAAAGTCACATCTGTAACCATCCTAACTGCCATGTCCCTGATGCATGTTGCACCTGCTTGGGTTAAATTAAGTAAATCTTATCTTCTCTCTGTGAAAAGTTTGGGGATGTAAAGAACACTGTTCTATTCAATAATGTTATTTTTTCCAGTCCCCCTCCACCACCATGGGATACAAAGGCATGAGAATCCCACGTGAAGTAAGACCCTAAAAAAAGACTCTTGAATTTCCAGTTTAAAACACTTTAGATCAAGCCTATTCTCAGATGTCATCCTTACTGGAAACTATTTCAACAAGAGTAATCAATTTTCTGAAAATTTTCCCAGGTTTTCAGGTAGATTTTATTATAAAAAAAATCAAGAGAAAAGTGAGGGTGTTTTTACTGGTGTAAAGAGAAAATGGGTAAAGCACTTGCCCATGACAGGAATCTTCAGCATGATGACATCATTTGCAGTTCTTCTGTCAAAATTTAACGTCTCTGAATGGATACAATGAAATGGCTCTGCTTTCCTTCTTTCAAACAAGCAAATAGCATGAGTACATCTGTTTTGTCTGATCACTGACAGCCCACTAAAAAAAAGCCTATTGCACAGCCTTTATCCAACTGAAGTGAAATCTTTAATCTTAATACAGAGACCCTTCATGACCTTGTTGCTTGCAACTTTTCCTGTTATTTTCACCCACTCCTAATTTTAAAAGGATAGAAAGAAAATTGTCTAGGTTCAGCACAAACAACAGGGAAAATCAGAAACTACAAGGATATCAAAAGCCAACGGCATTATCTACGAAAGTGGGAAGTGTTTCTAGTCCCCAAAATACAGACTGTTAACCTCTGAGCAGGGTCAGCAACCAAGAGGTTACTGGGGGGTTAATACAGAGCAGCTTGAAAGATGCTAAGATGTTGAGTACCTCCTCAGGTTACTCATTTTATGCCCTTTGAAGAGGGATTAGAAATGCAATGACAGAAAAAGGAGAGGACATCTGTGAGTGGCAGTGGTTGTGTTGCACAATTCAGTTTGTTGCTATTGGACACGTGGCAATGCAGCGTGCTGTAAATTGGCTGAATGTGGTGGGAGGCCAATGTGATGCAACACAAGATGCTGAAGATATAAACAACAAACATGTAGTTGAAACGTTGTTAAGAAAGCATTTATCCTGCTGTGCTAGTATCACTATTTTTTAATGCATTTATACTTGAATCTTTTTCAAAGCTTGATAAAATTTATAACTGGACAAGATGGACAGATATCTCCATGTGCAATCTTCTAATGGTAAATTTTATCTGGCCTGTTTTCTGCTCAAAACAATAATCACATACTGTCTCTGGATTAAAAAGCTACTGTAGTTGTAGAACTAAATTTTGAGATTGTGCAGCAGGGAGAAATGAGAAAATCTCATTGAGGTGAGTAGAAATAATGTCTTTCTGCTTTCCCTAAAAATCGGTTGCCTTGAGTTTTTAGAAATCTTCCTTCAGCATAAACCAAATTTCATCACTGCAACTACATAGACTTTTAGGGGAATGTTCGGGTTTTATATGTAAATAAGTGAGATCAGAGTCATGGCCACTAATTATCCATTGAGTATTGTTGTTTCAGAATAATATGTCCTTTGGGAACTGATCTAAGACAAAAAAATAACCTCTGCGTAAGACTTCCCCTGATCTTGTACTCTGGACAAGAATACAGGAGTACGGGATGAGAAGGGAAGGTGATATTTCATATCTTTGTGCTTATTGCATTTTTTCTTAAAAGCTGAAAAAATGACAAAAGAACTTGAGAAGCTGAAAAAAGTATAAACTCCCTCCAGGACACTCTTCTTAATTTTCCTTTTACCTATGGGTCACTCTCACTTTCATCTTAGCAGAGTTTAAATATATATATATATAGAGAGAGAGAGAGAGAGAGTGAATATTTGCAAAGTCAAATGGAAAATATACTTCACTTGTCAGTTTCCACTGTAACCTGAAAATGTGAGTTCTTCATATTTTGGGCTGGATTTTTTTGCACTGAACTGTTCTGTAAAAAAAAAAAAAAGAAAAAACTGCAGAATATTTCAGTCAATATTCAAAAGATTAGAGTGTTATTGCAGAATTGTGAGAGGGATAGAATTTCAAAAGGATAAAACATAAAGATCTATAGAACTGAAACAGGTTTCTGAAGGAGTCTTTCTGAAAACAGACAGAATTTAAAATAATGATCTATAGCCACTGAGTTTTATAGAATTTTACAGGATTTTTTCCTAACAGCAATCATGCTCCAGGACAGAGTACAACATAAAAAGCAATCTGCATTCTCTCTTGTCATTGTCAGATTTTCAAACCAGAGCAATTGAATCAGCTCTCCTTTTTTCTTTCTGCGTGTAGCAACAAGGAAAAGGGAAAAAGGAAAACAACGTGTTTTCACCCAGCACTCCATAGCCAAAATTGCTGACTCATTTGACAGTAATAGCTGGTCATATCCTGAGCTGCAGTCAGACCAGCACTGCCTCTCCAGCTGGCCTTAACAACTCAGCGGTGGAGAGGGCAGAGCAGTCAAAATAACATAGCAGTCCAGCAACCAGACTAAAGATTAATGTTAAAAAAGGAAGGGCAAACATCTAAAAATAGTGCTGGAGTAGTGGGAGAAACACACAGCTTCCGTAAAACTGCCAAAACTACCTAGTTTGTTGATCTAGAATAGTTTCTGCAGTATCCCTGGCTGCTCAGTTGACAAACATGCTGTGGTTACACGAGCTAAACATCTCAGTGTAACCAGGGTTGAACTGACCTGGCTGAGAGAAAACTGCTTCCACTGCATGCTAGCAGGACAATCTCATGGGAGTCAGTAATCCCATGGCAGCAAACAGTGCTTGAATGTGAACTCCCGGTTCATTTGGCAACCATGGTAAAAAGGCACAGTGAGGCCAGTGTTTGACCTGATGGACTAAAGTTCACTAATGGTTAATCGGGGTTTTTTCCACTGATTTCACCCAGCTTCAGTCACCAGCTCAGCATCTAATTTCAAAAGAATTAATTATTCAGGCTATGTCTTTGTTTTTATTGACTTAAATCTGATGTTTTCAAATAGTTTATTCTATGATGTAAACAGCATATGCAATTTATGTTAAATAGTGTTTTAAAGAATCTAGGTTTAGTGCAAAAAATGCTTCTTGAAGCAGAAATAAGCATTTTACAAGCTGTCACATGTGTGCAAAATGATTTATATCCCCCAATAATACATCCTTTGGAAGCACTATGTACATGTATATTTGTGACATTCAGAGAGTTTTTAAATTGGTATACTTTGAACTGCTTACTCATTTTTCATCGTTAACAGGAATTATGTGGTTAACTCCCCCAGTACATACCACACTAAATAATCATCTACAATTCCCTCAGAGATAATAAAACACATTTTATCCTTGAATGAACAGAATTCATTTTTTTTCTTTCAAAGAAGCTTTGCTTGTAGAAAAATAATAAGATAAAAATGAATCTCAAAGAATATATTTATACATAGATTTTCCTTGAAATTTTGACCATTAAACTTGGGTTGTTGCTGGAAAACTGAAATGACGACAAAGGTTCTTTGGCAAAGGATCAGAAGTGGGGAATAAGAAAGCTGAGGGCTTTGCAGTCAATACACCATCAGCCTTTTTTTATCTGCACCACATTGTCCACTGAAGGAGGGCATTGGTTTCACTTTCATTAAAAGCAGATGTTTAAGGCAGATGTTTAGAGATAAAAAGAATTGAGCTTTTACTTATGAAATACTTTCCTGTGAGGCAGTCAGGGCTTTGAAAACAGGTACAGGTTCAAATTTCAGATATTCTAGGTAGTGGGGGGAAAAATTAGATCCTTTATCTAATACAACATTTCCATATAGACAGAAGCAGTTTTCTGGGGGTTTAAGGGTGTTCGTACAGTACACTGTGATTATATTCTCCCTCTGTTCAGTAGGTGTGGAGAAAACAGCAGAAGTCTGCTCTGCATTAATGCTCTACCCACTGTCCCCAGACCCCACAGTGTCCACATGGGGTGGTGAGATGGGCAGACACCTGCTGCAGGGCTGGAGCAGGAGCAGAAATGGATGCTGTAACCTGAGGCCATTGGTTGTTCCTGTATTTTTGGTGTGTAAGGTTGTGTACTGATTTTTTTAAGCAACCACACATCTATGCTTAAAAAGCTGACTATTTTACAGTGGAGTGTACAAAAGAATTAAATCAATAAAAGAAAGGAAGCACAAGTTCAGTATTATGATCATGAGGACACTCATCGCCCAATTGTCCCTGGCCCTCCCTTTGGAGTCTCCCCCCACCCAGCCATGTCCCTGGACCCCATTTCAGTCCCTCAGGGCCATCAGGCCCTGCCTCAGTGATGTTGCAGCAGGGTCAGTCTCCAGCTCCCCACAGCTCTGTCATGACCTTCATGGACCCTGTCATGTCTCATCCTGGCCTGCCTTCATCCCCCCAGCTGTCCGTGCTCCTGGCTGGGTGGGTGGGAGCAGACCCTGGTGTCCAGGCTTTGTCCTGCCAGCCCAGGCACCCCCTGGTCCCTCCTCATGGCCCTGAGGGAGCTACTGGCACGGGCAGCACAGTGACCATCAGTGCAGGACTGCTGATGCCATCCCTGGCAGTAAACTAAGTGACTGGGAGGCCACTGAGCAGTCTGGCCACATCCATCCTACTAGACTCTACCAGACCTTGGAAGCAGGATGGGCACGTATAAAGTGTCCCTTGGGAAATGATCCCTGGCCCCCTCTGCCTTCCAGACCTCCTCTGGTAGAGTCAACCATGGCCTTCCAGCTGTCCCTGGATCTCCAGAGCCAAAGACAGGGCCTGCTTTCAAAAAAGCCTGACATTTTAGAGCTGTAATATTTCAGATCCTGTGGGCTTTAAAAGTGTATGACAGTTGCATGCCTGGATAGATTCACTATTGGAAGAGCATTATGTTTGCTATAAACATGAGCATTTGAAATGCTCCAAAGTCTTTGTAAGCAAACTTGTCTGGCACTATTTGACAATGCATGTGTTTTCTATTTGCAAATAAATTTCTGAGTGTCCCACAGGGGTTATGAAGGATTCAGAGGAACACACATATCTTTTTTCTACAATATTTTATCTCATTTTAGAACAAAAAATGTATAATACAAGTGATTTTAGCTCTTTCTATAAATATATTGTACCTTATAAAACCATTTATTCTTTTTGGGAGCAGCAAAATCTGTTATTTTTTTGTATTGAAAACACATGAAGAGGCTCTTCGGTGGACAAACTGGACCAGAAATACTTTTTATTACCCTGAATAGTTTATATATAAGTAAGAGAAGGAAACCTGTAGGCAAAAGGAAAGGACATAGAGAGCTACATATTTTCAGTATTTATCCAGCAACAGTGCAGAAGCTCAGAAACTTGCCTTAAGGTTATAGTTCTGTACAGGGTTGGACAGGCAGAATTCATTTTAAAATGGATTCCTAGCTTTTCATCTTCACAGACTTTCTTACTCTCTGGGAGTCTGTAGACCCCTACAGTAATTCTTCACGATTCAGACCTATCTCACTGGATAGTAATTTAGATAAAATATACAGAATGTGGCCCAAGGACTCCAGATTCATGACCACCGTCAGCAGGAGTAGGAGAAAAAATAAGATGCCTCTGAATGAGACACAGACAGAAAGTTCATTAAAAGTTTAGAGTGAAAACCAAGGGAGAATGGAAATCTCTAAGTCAGTGGATGGTTGGACAGACAAAAGGAAGACCAAAGACATTGTGAAGAGGAACTGGTCCCAAAAACTGCTGTGGATAGAGATGACTAGAAGGACTCTTCAAAAATGTGTTGGTTCACAGTCCTAAACAAGAAACAGGTTGGTCAAGTCTAAATAGAAACAGAGAGGGGCACACTTATATGCAAGATAGAAAGAAGGTATTTGATGATAGCAGAAAAGAAGATGAAAAGGCCTATATGTCTTGGGTTGACAGCTTCCTGGAGGAGTTGTATAAGTGGAAAAGAAAGTGATTCAAATATTTTATAGGAAGTCATTTAGGAAATTATATGGCCAGAGTTTGCACTATCCAAATTCCATCTTGTCCTATGGTTGTGTTCCTTATTACCATTTAATTGTTAATTATGTGTCAATTATTACAATTTCTACTCCAAAATTTCTATTCCTTCTTACTCCCTGCTCCAAAAACATGGAAGTCACCAGAGTGAACTAATCTGTTCGCTGTGCCTCAAGCAGTTTTCCTATTTTTGTATTTGATTTATTGACTTTGACACAGGTGCTAGACCTTGAAGTTCTCATAAAACTGATCTCTGTAGGTAGTGAGCTAAAAGCAACAGGCACAAAAACTTACAGGCAATGAATCTGAGCTGGTTTGTCCCTTTCTTTTATTGAATTTCTTACCCAGTTTAATCCTAAAAGCAATTTGGTTAGATGTGCAACACGTGTACTCAAAGTTTTCCTACAGTCATATGCTGATAAGACATTCAACCCAAAATTTCATCATACAAATATCTGACTGAGGGACACATGGTACATGGGAACATGACTGCAATTCAACTCAGATATAATGGGAGGAGGAAGGAAATTTGGGAGAAATTGATGACAGAGATGGCAGAAGTAGCCTCAGCCCCTCTAGTGAGAGAGCTAAGCCTTCCACAGCTAAGACTGTTAACAACTTGATGTAGTACTCAGTTTGTGCCTGGTAACAATTCATACTCAGAGCTCAACCAGAATTTATCAGTGCAGCTGACTGGCAAAACGACTTTTCTTCTCAGGTACAGAGACTGCCACCCATATTTGAAACCTTGTCACTGAAATTAGATTATTGCAGTATATTTGTTATGAGGCTACCCTGTGAAACTCTTTGGGTATTTACATGGAAAGGCGTAATTTGCTCCTGTTAAAAGGGGTAGCATCTTGCTAGCAGACATTTTGCAAATGACATCTAAACAGATTTTTTCAACCAAATTATCTGTGTTTTGCTAGATACTTTAGACAGCTATCACTCTTACAAATATTTTTTGTGATGGTAATCAATAATAAGGATACAGAAATACAATTGAAATGGCATTTCTGTGGTAGCTTCTCTGTGGAAGCAAATTTCCTCCAACTTTATAATCCACAGAAATCTGATGTGTTTTAATTAAAAAAAATTTAAAAATAGAAATTAGGAATCACAGATTTAACTTTTTTTTTAATGTAAGCAAACAGAGAAGGCAGCCAAATGTTTACAGACAGAAGAAAACACTTTTTGAAGACATTCTATCAGGACTTCAAATAGAGTGAGTAATGCATATCAAAAAATACTTTAAAGGAACAGTAAAATAAATTAGTAAACAGCAGAGATGGAGTGACTATGAAAAAATTATTCTTCAAAAATCTTACCTATTAAAATGAAACAAAAACCAGAAAATATAACCTCTGAAGAATTAAATGAAAACAATTATAGTATAGACGAAACCAGATTTTTAGAATTAGTGTATTGTAGGCATAAAATTATTAATCAAGCAAAATAGAAAGCAAATATACCAGAAACGAGAAGCCTGACAGAGTCTTCTGGATTAATAGGTAGTCAAGCTATGAAAGGTTCGTTCAGAAAAGACTGTAAGAGCAGACCTAGATTAATTCCTTGCTTTCTTGCTGATATTTCCTGAGGAACCTGAGGAAGTTTCATTCTGGAATTGTTATTTTTGCGGGATGAGTCAGAGGAGTCATCTTGAGCAGTAGCAGCAGCAGCAGAAGCTTAGAAAAATGTTCTTTAAATGAAGAGTGATGAGGCTCAAGGCCAAGATAATAGCCATCTAAGATCTTTGAGAGGCTGAAATATGTCATTCTCAAACTATATCTTCTATCACTTCAACCACCACCTGTATAAAACAGAAAATTGTTTCTTCTTAAACAGGGTCTCATATAGATCATAGCGCAGTAACCTCCATTTCTGTACTCATAAAATTGGAAAAAATCTGTCATCAAGGTAGGCACGGTATGCATGTAGCTAAATTAGCACACCATAAAAGAGCCGAAATATTACTTGCAATTTTTTGCTTCAAAAGCTGCTTGTGGTCCTTACATTATGTTAATACAGCTAACATAGGTTTCCAGAAGGTTCTTGGGCTCACCACAAACCCTTAGACAAATTAGGCTATCACAGGTTAAAAAAAAAGGGTTAAGTCCTCCCATGAATTTAAAAGACAAGAAGAGATAGAATACTACTTAAAAGATGGAAAACAAAGAACAGGGAATGAGCAGACATTTTCCTAACTCAAAGAGGTAAACCTGGCAGCTAAAATATGGATATAACATTCAACAAATGTAAGTGATGTAAAGTGAGGGATTTGAGGGCAATCTTTGAATTATGGGTTGCTTAGAGAAGATGAGGTGGTAATAATTGAAGTTCAAAAATTACTAAAAATTACATAGTTACTTTTTGCCCAACAAGGCTTAGTTTACAAAAGAAATGCTGTTATGAACTCAGGAAGTCTCAGCACCATAGATTTCTAGAAGCTGGGAGGACACTGTGGGACAAGGACCATGCAATGTTTCTTCTGCCTCTTGTACATTTTTGCCAGCGTTTAGCACTGATCTTTGTTACAGACAGAGTACTGGGCTGATTGCACCCAACTTTAAATAAAATATGAGTTTACGTACCCTAGTGAAATACTATTCTCTTGATTGGTTGATAACTTATTTACAAGGATGCTAATTTCCACCCTAATGACAGAAGGCTTGTTTCCAATTTCAGAAACATTCATTTTAAAACCAGACATTATCCTTTGGTCTTTGTTAGGCTTTATACAGTAAATAATGTTCAAATATTTCTTTTCATTTCTTTATAGTTTCCTCACATCTTCTTCAAAAATAAAAGTAATTTAAAAATTCTCTAAGCCTATCCTTTTTTTTTTCAGCTAACATAGTTAGGGGGGTTTTTTGACATTTCAGTAGCAACAGTTAGAACTATACAAAAGTCACAGAATTGACAGGAGGGATTTGAGATGTGAGCAGAAGGTGTAAATTTAATGAGCTAGCAAATATGAAATAGGTTTAATGAGAGGATCTCACAGGATATCATATTTTATGGCCATGGCTTTGTTCTTTGGGGATAAATGTAAGTAAAATAAAAGCAAGTAGAGTTGAGAACTCTGATCCTGAACTCATCCTGCTGTCTTTTAGCATAGGAAAATAGTTACAGCTCAGTTAAAATGACAGCTGTCACTCTGTAGTCTGACTTTTTGTAATGCACTCTAAGAAGCAAAGTCTGATGGAAAAGTCTATAAGAATGGCACTAAGTGGTGTTTTTACCCTCTAATCATAAGGTATTAAAGTAAAAAAAGCAGTCTGATCTAAAATAGAGCAGCTAGAAAATGGTCCAGGACAGCAGCTCCCTCATCTGAAATTACAAGTACTTAACTTATCAACTCTATTCTCATTCTATACCATCAGTACGACTGTAAACTAAATTGTGAGGAAGGTCTCGTGAGAAAGTCGGCCCAGAAAGAAAAAACAAGAAGACTTAAAATGTGAAAAATACTTTCGTGAAATAGAGATACTCAGTGAATTGTGAGAACAAGCATTAGGATTTCCTCAAATGTCAGCTGTGAAAGACTGTAATTTATCCAGAGCTGTGCACATATAAGATAATTCCAGATGTACATTTTAAGGCAAGATTTCTCTGGAAGTAAAAGGCATTTTAATGGCAGGATTACAAAATGTGGTCTGCATGTTTTTGCATTTCATAACTGCAAGGAGTTACACAGAAAATAGTTTCACCTGGCATGATGAAATTTATTTATTTTATAATTTCTAAAACATGATCTTGTAAATTGAGGATTAAAGCTGTGAGCAAGCGATCCATGCTTTAATCCATCCCTTTTAAGTTCCTATGGGGTAAGTTAGGTCAGGTCCCTGTGGATAAGTTTGTTATTTAACACTCCATCTAGCACCCTCTATGAGGCTTTGTGAAGCCACAGACCTGAGATCATACTGTCTGTGGGATTTGCCTTGTCCACAGTGGAAGCAAGCACCATCCTTATGACAGCAACTTTGGTTTCTCTAATACATTTGTTAATTACATTTCCTCTTGATCATTGGGTGGGAAGAATCTGCATGCTTGTGAGTTTTATTACTTGGTCTGGCCTATCAGCACATTCTTGGTGAATTAAGCCTTTGGCTATAACAGATAGAAAAGGCTAAAGAAAGCGTGAGTTATGAAAAGTAAACAAGTTAATTTCTTTGCAGCTTCATGTAGACTGTGTGTTTGGAGGCAGTGGACATTGCCCTGCATTCTCCCCTAAATGACCACAGCTCCTTTCACATCCACACATGAGACTGGTGCCATGGGCCTCTAGGTCTTATGAATGTTTGTTTGGGTCTGAGCTTGTTTTTCTTGAGTAGTACTGCCATTTCACACACAGATTTTGGTCTGAGATAAGAGGACATTTTCTAAAGATGATAGAGACAGGACATTCTTCATTAAGGTTTTGTTTTCTGAGAGAAGAAATGGCATACTTTGTTTTCCTAATAGCAGATTTTGCCAGTTAATAACTAATAACCTCTGCTTGCTGCCCGTCAGGATGATTCCAGAGTTGTTCTTGATAAGCTGTTTGATTTTTCCTAACCTCTGTTTGAGTTTTCATATTTATTTCATCAAGCCTCATTGCCATAACATAATAAACTGAAGGAAAGACAGTCATCAAATGCATAAAGGAGACCATTCAACATGAGGGGGAAGTGATGTAGCCTAGGATACATGAATTTTATATTACTTTGGGCAATTCAAATCTCACTCTCTTTTTGCATAAAAAAGGACTTTAATGAGGAATCGAATAGGATAAGTTTTGTGGGTAATCTTATTTTTTCAGTTTATGTCCACATTACATCTTTTCAACAATGGGACATAAAAACACAGGAACCAATGGAGCAGATGAGGTTGGTGATCCTTCCATCTGAGTCTTCAGCTGAGAGCAGCTGCTTTAGAAATGTAGTAAAAGTTGAGATATATATATATAGATAGAGATAGATATAGAGAAATATATTTATACAAAGGAGTATAAGTCGAAATCTTGTTTTCCAGATTGACTGACAGGTTTGCCTACTTGACCTGTCTCTTCCAGAAATGATTTAGAATAATAATTTAAGACACACCACCTCCCAAGAAACTCCATGCTGCTCTTCTGAATGGGACTGATTAGGTACTTATGCCCAAAAGGCATGTAGCAAAATACCTCTAGCAGCTCTTCAAAAGCCACAGCAGTCTGTCAGTTGGAGAAATTCAGGTGATCAAACGCATGCATCTTTTTTTTTAAGTCTGATGTTATTTAACACAGGTCAGACATATGATCTTATGGGAGACAGACCTGTATATTTTTGGAACAGGTTCTGGAGATCAGGCAGAACATACTTGGTGACTAGAAGGTCCCTTGTCAGCTATGTTTAGCTAGCTGTACATCTCCTTGCCTGTCAGAGGCACATTTCCAGGTTGATGGATTAGTATCTCTGTTCTTGTACTAAATTTGATCTGGGGCAGGCAGTAGTGACACCAGACCTCATTTCAGTGTAAATCAGCTCCTGTCGTAAACTAAGCGTATGTTTTGGCACTGCAAGGACATTCAGTACTGCCTCTGACAGATCACCTAAATATTTGCCTTGTCACAAATACAGGAAGTCACAAACCTTCAGGTCTCAGGCCTACGGACTTATAATTAAGGCTTACTTTAAGCATCTGATTAAATTCTCTGCTGAATTATTATCAAAGTCCTTTATTTTCCATGTTCAACTATCTATCTGTATAAAATCAATATTTTTAGAATTATTAAAGACATATCCATCCTACATTTCAATTTTCTACATGAGCCTTCAGAAATTATAGCTTAGTTATGAGAAAACATTCTAAGAGAAGATTATAGCCAATGGAAATTTTAATGCTGAGAGCATTAAACATTTGTGTTTTCAATGACAAAACACTGAGACTCAGCAGTTATGCCTTGATCTTCAGTTTTGAGGTCAGCCTAGGTCATGAATAATCTTTTAGTGGTCCTCAGATCAAATCAAGGTCAGCTTAACATTCCTGTCCAACTGAACATCACCAAAACAAAAGTTTTAGAGGGAAGGGTGTAAATCCACAAAGAATGAAACCAAGGAAAATGTTTCCAATAACCTTTGCAGGAGTGAAACTGCCCAGCCCTGGGAAAAGTTCTGCATGTTCTGCTATCTTCACAGCAAGTCAGCAGAAAAATAAACGACTTTTAATACTAAGGCATTGATTTTCATATACTTATTATATAGAGTTGTAGATTGACATGCTTTTAAAATTTCAAATTCTTTCGTTTGAAAGTAGGCTAAATTAATAATTTTGAACTAAAGCAAACCCTTTGATTGCTTTAATTGAATTTATTTTGGAGAGTACTCCTTGAACTAAGCATCTTACAGTATTCTCATTGTAAAGACCAAACAAACATATACTTGAGTCTCCACTTCAGAACAAACGAGGAGGAGTTGTGGAAGGTGTGAAAACTGAGTGGCTAATGGACTTCACTGGGCAAAGAGACAGGTCTTTCTGAGAGGGCTGTTTATCGTTTGGCTGTGGATTAAACAGATACCCCAGGAAGTGTTTTTGCAATTAAGTTCATGTTACTCCATCGTATTTATATTTCAGAATAATGGCTGTGTGCATTTGAATTCAAGGAAATTAACATGTTCTGACCTTACTGTCTTGAGCATGAGGCCACTTTCAGCAGGTATATAATAAAACAAAGCAATGTTCTTTTTTCCACCTTTATTTAAATAACCTTGTGAAGAAAATCAGATCAAATAACTTATCTACGAATGTTTAACAGTTAAAGAAAAACTAAATTAAGAGTCTCTCTGAATGCAGCTGACAATGGAAGAGCAAATTGTTAACTTCAGAGCCATGGAGCTAACTTACATACGTAGCAATTTATGCAACTTAATTGTATCCACAACTATATAAAGGAGGAACAATCTACAACACATGTAGATACACAAGCCATGATTTTCTTTTTATGTATTTAAACATACAGCATGTAAATTTTCCATTTGCCAAAGTCCAAAATACAGAACAAGGGAAACTGGTGTTTAAATGCATGTATCAATAATCACTCTGCTTGTCATAAGATATCCAAACACTTCATTACTTAAAAATAAATATCTTCAGTGGCTGGAAAAGCATTTATTCTTACTGAGAGTTAAATCCCTACAATTTCAAAAATCAGGCAATTGCTAAGTAATTTGAGTACCTTGCAAAACATTTAAAACATATATTGGCACCATGTTTTCACTCTGAAATAAAGGCACTGAAATTAGCATTTCCTAAATTTATGCCACAAAAATGTGTCTCTCTACATATACAGAATTATGTCAAATATCAGTCTCAGGCATAACATTTGTGGGCAGAAATAGCTGAAGTGCAACAAGAATGAGAGGGACAAACCACAGTCCCAGGTTTATATTGAAACAAGCAGATGAAATATGCAGTTGAATGAGTCTGAGGATCATGGGTGTAGTATGAAATGCAAGGGATATACATTTATCAATTATTCCAGATACTTTGAAGAAGAAATTATTTCCCGTGTATTAGATTCCTTTACAAAATTTATGATACACTTCTAAAATTTCATCTTAGACCCCAAGTCTCATCATGTTAAAAAAAAAAAATTGACTTATCTGTGCCCTAATATCCTGGTAGGACTAGATGTTACCCTCGATACAGTGGGTAGCAGGAAATGTGCTGTTCCTGGAAGACAAATACTGTCTTCGGCTCTTAAAAGCATTGTATTTTGCATCCATGAATGATTTCTGCATGATGACAAAGGCCTGTCCATGAACAGAGAACTGTTGGATAAGAGCCTGAGCTCTTAGTTCTTGACATTAAGATTTCCCAGTGACTTTGAGATGTGTTCAAGGTCATTAGCACAGTTTGTGTTAGTAGTAGGGTTTTTTGTACTTATTTTTCATTGGCTCTGTAAAACTTAAAGGAAACACATCTAGATTTTATTTACAGTCTGATGAAGTTATGAATATTATTTCTGAAAACTCAACATTGCCAATGCCAAGCTGGTAATTCTATTTATTACTTTGTACATATCAAAATATTATTATCTGTTCTTGTCTTTGAATGTTTAGAGGTCTCTCCTCCCTATTTGTCTTTCTTAGGTTCTTGGAAAGAAAAACACTCCCAAACCCCCAGACCTTTTAGGATGCTTTAAACTCTCACTTGCCAGTTAAATTTTTCTAACTTAAACATTGAAGTACATTTTATTTTTAAAAAAGTAACACAATGAGGCATTATGTTTACCTTAAACACAGCTGGGAAATTCTTTCCTTTCTACCTTGTTTAATCCCAGCTAACTGGCACTGTGGAATATGTCTGCCCCATAAATGAACATTTATTGAAATCAGATTACACCCAGTAAGACTTTTTAACCAAAGCAAAAGGAAAACTACATAGAATGATATGGCATCTTTAACTGGAAAAACATTTACCTGCATTTTGTTTAAAAAATGTTGGTTAAGATTTTCTCACTGGGGAGTTCAAGAGTGATGAGATCAAAGTTACGAATCTGACAGAAAACAGAATCCAACATAAGAGCCTCCGAAAGACTAATTAAAACGTCCATGCATTCTTAGAGTGAGCGGGGACACGACCTAAATGCTGCTAAACCCTGAAGGATTTTTTTCTGTGACATGAACACTGGGTAGATCACATGCCTAAGTCCAAACTCTGTAGACCTTATGTAATTTTCCAGGCACCAGTTCTGAATTGTGTGTCTAAATAATTAGGATAAGCTATCAGATATATAGAATGGATTGTTCCACCCTTACCATTGCAAAAACATAACAGGAATTTGAATTATTGGGTGTGTTTCTGGTGCTTCATATTTCCTATACACTTAAATAAAGATAGCACTTTAATTTCTTTTTTTTCATTATTGTTTTAGGGAGTCTAAAACTTGGCACCCATTAAGTTTTCACAGCAAGAACACACAAACAAAATCACAAATAACTGTATCACCATAGAAATGTCTCCCCTCCCCAAACCCCTCCAAAGCCCAATTTAAGGCTTAGAATCTGCTCTGAAATTCACCAACCACAATTTGTATTGGCTTTTCCTGTAACTGCATGTATATCTGCAAGGGTAGAAGCTGTATAGTTGTTTCACCATAGAAAACAGGCAAAGATAATCTGGAAAAACATAAATTGGGCCTAAGATAGACTTGATAGGTATTTTTGACTCATGACTGATGCACTAAAAGTATCTACTCATGTTAGAGACTCAGTTTTCAAGTGGCAGTCCAGGTGGACTTCTGGGGCCTAGTAAATTTTCCAGTGTTCCCAAATTTTTGTACATTACCTTTATACATTATGTAAGTTCATGTATGTGTGTGTATGGGGATTGGAATTTATCTTGCTGGCTGTATAAACAAAGAATTGGCTTCTAACTTTTCAGAGGCGCTGCTTTGTAAATGGTTTCTCGCCATAAGATTTTTGGGGGTGTGAGAAAATTGTGTTTTAAGGCAAAGAGCTTTTATTCACCTTATCAGGAAAAGTTGGATAGTGGACAGTTTATTTTTGGGGTGGTTTAAGGGGATATTGTTTCACTGAAAGTTATTTCTGTTAAATATATGTGAGAAAAAAAATTAAGCTCTGTGCTTCAAGAGAGCAGAAAGTGATTTGCAGAGGGCAGAAAATGGAGCTTGCCAGTTGTGCACTTGGACATTTGCAGGAGGAGCCCAAGAACATGCAGGAGATAAAGCGAAGTGGGCAGAACAAAGTGTGCTTTTTTTAACCTTTTTTTGTATTTCTGAGTTTGGGCAATTGTCTAAAGGAATGAAGTCTAAAGAGGTGGAAGATACATGCAGGGGTTCCTAGAGGAATCAGAGGACTGGCACAGCTACAAATGTGCAAAGGCAGTAATGTGAACTCTGCTGTCTTTCATTCCTTGCTCTCATGTTATTAAATTCTTGAATTATATTTTCATTAGAGGTATGTATATATCACGAAGAACTGAACCTTAAAAAAATACAGCATTGGGCTAAACTAAAATCAACAGTTTCCAGAAATATCCCATGGAAAGTACAATACTCTGCAAAGTGAAATCCATAGTCAAGGAGACAGGAGAAGAGATTTTTCTTAGAGGTCTTTGAAGAATTAGGATAGTGTTGAGAATGTGGGGTCTAAGTCATATGATCCCTCTCATGCCATAATCTGGTACTGAAAACAATCTCAGGACCACATGATAGGATTTAGCACAGAGAAAATCTCAAATCCGTTGAAAATCCTTTAATAAGTTCCTAGAGACTGGTCGGTATCATTAGGAGGGTTTGAACTTTTAAGAAAGTTTAAGTACAAGAGACTAAGAATGGTGTCACACTTGGAATCTGCACATAATTAATTAGCCAAGACCTCTGAGAAAAAGAGTGTACATTTAATGTTACATTTTATTTTTTTATTTAGCTTCTTTGTTTTAGAAAAAACAGCATTAGAAATATCCTGAGGGAAAAAGAATCAGTTAATTTTGACTATATTATGACTATTGTCTTCTGTTGCTTATAGGGTAAAATAAAAGATAATGAAGCCTGCAGAATAAGGTAATGGCAGAAAGACAATGAAATGGAGGACCCTGCAGTCAGAGAGGAATTGTTAAAGTTCAGGAAAATGGGACTGGAAAGAATTCATGATTAATAGCTGGACTTTTGTCAGATGAACTGGAGTTAGCCATAACTTTTTTGGCAAAATATCTTATTAAGATGTATGTATTTTTCTGTAGAATATAAAGCATAGTAGATCCAATACACAGCTGTTAAGTAGTTTGCTAAGATGCAGCAAAGAGCAGTCAAGATTTGTGTTGTGGTGGATTTGGAGCAGATATTTGACTGTCAGTAACACACATATAGAATGTTTCTGGGTGGCTGTGAGGAGTGGGCTCTCTCATTATCCCCCTGCTGTGGCTGTTCTGCTTTTCAGACTGGAACGGGTCTTTCACGTCCTTATAAGGACTATCACCTGTTGCTGTGGCTTTTGAACTTTGGTTAAGCAAATACCTACTGGATAGTTTGTGCCTGACCAAGGAACTCTGACTTGTTAATAGCATTTTGTCATTCCTTCCAGTAATGAGTTATTGGGAGAAATCAGAGACATATTAAATCTTGTGTTTGTCCTGAGACAGAATGTGAAAATTTTGTTAACTCCTGAGAATTTTCATGGAACAAGTAAATTACCTCTTTGCTTAAGTCCATTGAATTGTATAGTTTGATCTTTACACTCAAAAAAATGAATTGCATGAGCAGATGAGTCAATTAAAAACAGGATGCAAAAAAATGCTCTGCAAAGAAATACTTTGGCATTTGCCAGATGCTTAAGCAAATCAGGCATCTGTGAACATAATAGCTAACAAATACACTGAAAGTTTCAATGTGCTCTATAATGAAAATCTATTCTTAAACCTGCTTTTAAGAAACATATCAGAAGGTTGAAAAAGGTTTCACAAGTGTTTCTTAAACTTCACTTGAAATAACCAAGTCTGTGAAATGAAGCTAGCAGTGTCACAAATTTGGACTCCTTTGTATGGAATCACTGCTTGGATAGGCAGTGAAAGGTAAGCCATTAACTCATTTAACAATAATAACAAAAAATAACTTACATAACGTGACAACCATCAGACTTTTTGACCTTGAAGACAAACCTAATTGGCTGGACAAGACCTTTTGTTTTGGCTTTTTCTGAATTCAAGCCTTTCTTCCCACCTGAAGATAACCTTCTATGCCAAAAGAAAATTTCCCTTCCTCTTTTCAATAGGGCAGGACCAAGTATGAGGGCCATGATATGGACATCATTAAAAACAAGTTTTAGAGCTGACAGGGAGCTCTTCTGTTGGCATTAGTAGCATACCTTGGGGAAGATGGGCTAGTGAAATATCTCATATTCTCCCAGAAGAATGTGAATGCAGCTGTTGAATGCATTTGGTCTCATTTAGGCATATGCTTAGTGCAGAAGTTGATTTGGTGGTATGTACCACCCCCCGAACAACTGGAACTGGAAATGAAGCTATAAGAAGGTAATTCCTGAAGTAGTTCTTCATTTCTGATTGCATGCAAGAGGTACTACCTTCTTCCTTACATTTTTACCTCTTCCATTCTTCTTAACCTTCCTGGCAAGAGGCAGCAGTGTCATATTAATGGCACAGAGTTAAAGAACAGTATCATCAAATGCATTAGAGCAGACATATATTTTATTTGAGAAGTATTATTGCTGGAGATTTCCAAATATATCTGGTCCTTCAGAACTGCATTGAGGTAGAACATGTCCTACAATTAATTATTATTATTATAAACTTCAGTTGTTGAAATACAGATTCACCTTCCTTGTTTCTTTTTGTGTTTATTGACCACAAGAGAAGAAGCCTTTTTGTCACATAGAACATTCAGTTCTGTTGTCACCATGCATCTCAACAATCTTTGCATTAGGTACCTGACTACTAAGGAAAGCTCAGCAGATGTTGGATATTCTGCAAGATGTCCTTGTGCTATTGTCAGGTTGCTTTATCTTCGACATGTGTCTATGAGATTCCAGTAGGCCAAAGCCTTAGTGGAAATCAGGACAGAATTAGTCTTTATTTTAGCTGAAGTATTGTTCAGAAAATATTATGTTCCTGCCTTTTTTTCTCAATAGTGCAGCAAGTCCTATAAACAGAAAAGCTGGTTCTAGATACAGTCTTTTATTTTCTTTATGCCATTACTCCTTTTAACATTGCACAACTTATGAAACAGTTACAGTAGCTAACACTGCTTTGCTCATTTTCTCGAGTTTTGCAAACCTTTTCATCTTCATATCTACTCTTTCACTAACCTTCTTAGCCACCTGATAACATCTGCTAAGTATCTCTCAATGAGATTGAAAGGAAAATTCTTCATAATGTACCAAGAGTTCCTGGAAAGAGGATGTTATTGCCTAAAGTGCACACAGTGCTTGGATGATTGAGGTTTTTCATTCCTCCCGTTAAAGTAAATATTCAAAAGGGTCTGGTCATGTTTCCATTTCTCTTTCTGCCCAGTAGGAGTGTAAGAAAGCAATATTTCTATGTGGGGTGCTTGTCTTAAGCCAAATGTTCAAGTTGACTCAAATAGAGATTGTGTAACACAAGCCAGAGGGATGCTGCAAGTTAAACATATTATCTGGTTGGATACGGAGTAATCCGCAGACAGATATGAACTTACCTCTATCATTTCCCTTACACACTTGTTCTAAAGGAGGCCAGAATGCAACTTATGTCTTAAGGCAAAGTGCCCCAAAATAACAGCTTTGTTAGGAGTGGCTGAGAGTTTTACAAAAGATGAAGTATCAGGCCTGGGTTGTCCCAGCAGAGGTTCATCCTGGTACAGCTCTTGGTACGGCTTCACAGGATGAGTCAAGCCCCAACTCCCTGCGGTTCATCCCCTCTTCTCCACCCCTATGAATCCAGTGCTAGCTTGTTATACAAGAGCTTTCTGTTTTGCTGTAAATTCCAACACCAACATGCAGAATCTTGCTTTTATTAAAAAAAAAGTGTTCTTATTTCTATTTTTCTGTTCAAAACAAGTTTTTTTGGCATGAAGAGCAAAATCTGTCTCATCAAAGGGCAGCAGAGTATAATACAATCCATTCTCGTAACAATGAGGGGAGGCAGAAGGTGGTGTTTAGATATGCTTGTAACTTATTTGCTTTGTGTGCCACACATTCCTGTGGTTGACGGAATGCCAGCAATAGAAATAACACTACCTAAGAAATGAGGGGTTGCCTTTCATCTTGAGATCAGAAAAGTAGGGTTCATGCACTTCAGTCAGCTTTCAAAAGGCTTTTTACTTTGTGCATGAAGTGCAACTTTACCAGCTCTGCCATGATGATAAAAAATACTGCCTGATATGAGAGAGGGCTGGGGCTTAAGAAGCATATTACAAGATTACATGTAAAATTGTTTGCATGGTTTACAAAATACCTTTTTCTAACAAAAATGTCTGTTTGTCAAGAGTCTGTCCATTTTTCAGTTTTGACAGGGCTGAAATCCTGTTGTAGGATTTATTGGAACAATATTTTTTATCCTTTACTATGAAACATACAGATGGACATACAGACTCTTGGAGGTCTTCTTAGATAGTAACTCAGATCCTCAGCTTCATATAGCTATCACAATTTCCTATTAGCTTAAACAGAACAATGATTGGTAGGGAAATGAATTTGCAGAACCGAAATAGCTGCAGAATGGAAACAAGCAGGTTCATGGACATTACTCTGCCTTGTCCTGATCAGCCAAACATAAGGTGACGCTTGGGCAAAGCAAGAGGTATCACCTTCTTGTGCAAATATCTTGATCATGCCAGAGACTGATAATATCCTTGTTGGTAAAAGAAGAGGAAGGAAAACAAGAACAAGTTAAGAACCCTGAATTTCATTCCAGTGGTACCTCTGTTCCTCCCTTGATAGAGATTGCCTAGACTATTCTCCCTATGTGAAAACCGGACTTTGAGACTGGCCCAAGCTGCACAGTAATCACTAAGATAAAGTTTTTTATTTCTAGTCAGCAAATTTATGCTCTAAATTATAGCAGGGGTGTGTTTCTTGATGTGTCTTGATGGCCTCCCATCTATTGAGGACTCTGGTGCTTGCTGTGGGTCTTATGCCCATGCTTTTGAAACCATTTTTGAAAGTGATCAAAGGCTGTCTGATATAGCACCAGCTTGGATGCTTTGGGTCTTTCTAAACATTTATAATTGTTTGAATTAAAATGTTCTCAGTATATACAGTATCAATGAATTTTCTTACTCTAGATGTCAAGAAATGAACCACAACTCAACTGCTTTTGCAGAACTCAGAATGAATTTCCTTGATAGAACGGGGAAAAGAGAGTCACAGGAGATAAAGTGGTCCTCTGCTCTTGTATCTTGAAAACTGGTGCCACTTCTAAAATTATGCCACATCTCATCTTCTATAAACCAGACTCATGACACTGGGGAATGTATGTCATGAGTCTCATATAACATCACATTCTGCTAACCTCTGAGCAAAGTAACCAGGATCTTTCTCTTTGATTTCCAGCGAGACTTGCAACACAAATGAAACGTTGTCTTCAATGCGTAAAGGTGTCTGGAATTTCAATGTACCATTTTCTGAACAATCATGGGAAATATTTACTGGAAAATGCTTCTGCCTTTCTGAGAGTTCAAAGAGGCCATGCGAAGTTCCTGAAATCTGTGTGAGAAATGAGATTAATAACCATTTTCAGTTTGGGGCAATTGACTTAGAATAGCTTTCATTCAGTTTGTAGATTGGTTATTATTTTTGGTAAAAAGCCAAAAGGAAACCACTCACTACTGAGAGTACAGGATGTTGATCAGAGGCATAACTTCTTACAAGAAGTTTAACGGTGGATCTATATTGTGTTAGGATGGATAGGTCATTATGTGCGTATATTTTTATCAAGCACTTTATCAAGTGCTATTGATAAGCAGCAAACAGCGTTTTTCCTTCAGTGTTTCAGCTGCTTCTGTCAGCCTGCAGTCCTTGCCAGAGGACACCTTCATCTCTTTTAGGAAATGCATCATGCAGATGACTAACAGGTTCCAGAACCACTTACAATTGAGTATCAGACACACTGCGAGTAATCCCATAGCTGTGTAGTCATTCATAAAGAGAAAAAACCCCAGAATTTTAAATGTAGAAGTCATCCTTATTTTTAGAGTTTGATTCTGTCATTTCTGCATGTTCATTTGTATGTTTCAACCTATCCTGTTACAGAATAGTTTACTAGAAATCACAGAGCAATGAGTCCACAAAGTTATAGATCTGAATAAAATATATAAATATACTATTATACAGAATAAAAATATTAATAAATAATATGAGTTAACTAGATAAAATTATTTTAGCAAAGGATTTCAGGGAGACTGCTCCACTCAATAGACAATTGGAGCAGAAGAAAGGAGTCATCGCAACCTGGTTTTTAGTTGACTATTTACATAGAAAGTCTATTCCGTGTGGCTTTGGAACTAACATTATTCATGTGGATAAACTTTTCCTTATCCATCCAGGCTATCCCTACACATTGACCATTAATGTTCTTTTGTAAAGAGCGGTCACTTTCTGTTAATTCTATTCATCAAATTGCAAGTGTTGTGTAAAACCTACCGAGCTGGAGTTTGTCCAAAACATCTTTTTGGGAGGAATGTTGATGTATCCGTACCATTCCCCTACAGAGTTCAAAGATGTCCAGAAACAGATTTTGCATCATTAAGTGGTGATTGCTCATGTGTTGGGTTCGTGATTGATCACAAGGCAAATACATGGGAGATATGCTCAATTAGGAGTCATATCATTTGATCCTGGTATCTTAGGATTTATGTTTGCAAGGCTCTGAAAGACGCATTAACTTTCTCCTTGGCTTCTAAAGAAAAAGTTACATTTCTTTGGCTCAGGTTATCTTTGGAAGGAAGGCACTGACTTAGCTCTTAATCAGAAGCCTGACAGGTATTAAGTCTGTGATATGTAGCTCTATTTTTAAGTATTCATCCAAGGAAATTCCTTCTCTTTCTAAATTTAAAATTTGACAGCAGTTTAACAGAGAATATTCTGGATAACCTCAAATACACATCATATATTTTTCCTACATTTTTTCCCGTACTACTCAGATAATCCAGTTTTATTTCTCAATTTCTTCCTTTACTATTTGTGATTTTTCAAAAGAAGTTCAGTTCAACATGCAGGTCATGTCTTCTTTGTCCTTAGATGGTTTAGTGACCAAACCGTGTAATTTCAGATTTCAGATAACTCCTCTTATGGTCATCTTTATATTGTTGAATGCAGTTACTTCTCCCTTTATACCTGTTTCAGAAAATCAACAGTAAGTAAAAGCAAAGGACCATAATGCGGGGGTTGGAATATGTACACACAGTGTTGAGACGTAGATAAAAAATAGAAAAACTGAAGCAATTATATTTTATCATTCTTTATAGTATATTACATTACTCTCTTCTCTTCCATCTTCTATTATTCTCTATTCAGCATCTGTGCAGTTTTAGCTCTGTGAATTCTCTTTCTCCTGTACTGTTATTCTCATATATATTGCTTGATCCTTCAAAAGTTGGCAAATTGGGCTCAGAAAGTGGAATTTCAAAGCTGCCTTCTATATATCTTCACCTTTTCCATCTGAATTTCTGTAAATACAAGCTTTCCCAGAGGTCTTCTATTCCTTCCTAGTAGCTACCTGGAAAATATTGTGAGAATGCTCTTTTTCACTGTATTTCCAAGCTTTCTGTCTTGAATTAGTAAGTGACAATGTGTGACAGAAAAAGCAAAAAGTCTGTGAAATGTTTTTAGACATCATATATATTTTCTTTCCAACTTGTTTGTGTTCAACTCATGCTTTCAATTATTCCCGTGTTCCAAACCATTTAGTCAGATATCTGAACAATCCTGTCTTCCTTTTCTCCTTTGTAACAAATACGTAAAATCTTCCCAGCTGTTTTTTTCTCTCATTTCTATCTTCCACCTATTATAAAATTTCCTTTTTTCTTTATTCCTAGCATTTCTTGCCTCAATGCTCATCTCCTTTTTAAATACTAGATCTCCTTCTCAGTAGTTTAGACTATTTGTTCCTGTTCTCCTTATATATATTCTGTAGTCTTTCTTCTGTAGGGTTTCTGCATCTTTTTATCTTGCTCTTTTTGTTTTTCTCATATGCCTGGCTGATCATGCTTAGATTTTATTTTACACAGAAAATGTCTCATTCTTGTTTTCTATTTTTTTTCCCTTGGCCCTCATCTTGTGTAGTTTCTAATTTAAGTTGTTTTCGTGTGATATGGATGAAAGAACAACTGCCTTTATGAAAGCCAGGTCTAAATAACAAACACAACTCTTTCCTACAAACCTAGATAGGGAAACAGCCCAGGTGCTCCATAGCACAAAAGTGTAGCTCTAGAATTTCAGTGTTATATCCATAGATGCTGAAAGGCAGTACAACAAAATCCAGGCAGAGATATAGAAATTAAGGGGGAAATGGAGAAAAGTACAGGGCAAGTGAGGAAGCAATAAAATTTATAAGGAATACTGTTTTTGCTATTCAGGTACCTGGTTGGTGCCCAAAGCTTCAGAGTAAAATTACCAAAACAGCCAAAATCTACATGAATATGAGAAGGCTATTTGTTTAACTCCTTATTAACCTCATAGATGTGTCACTGCTGAGACTATGTGTCCCTATGGACATCACCTGATGCAGAAAGCACTCCAGGCCACAGGACACGAAGATATTCAACTTCTCTGTCCAACCCTATCTCCTCTTCCCTCTCTCCTCCTCTTCTTTGTTCACTCTATATCCAACTCTAGCCTCATGCACCAGCCTATAAAACTGAGGAGAATAATATTTTCTTGCCACATGGCAAACTCTGTAAAAAAAATCTGTAAGTATCTATTAATATATTAATTTGTGGTTTGCTGTGTATTTTGGTTCCTAGTGACAAATTAGTAATAGTTAGATCTAACATAAACCTGAACAAAATGTTACATAATAAATATATACATATATATATTTATATGAACCATTTACATGTATTGCACTCTAGTAGTCAGTTGAATGTTACCCTAGTGAGTTTCTTTTCCCCCAATCTCTATCCAATATATGAAATCTCAGACAATTTGACAGATGCAGAATCAATTTCTCAAATTTTCCTCTTCAGTTCTCTGTAGCTATTTAGCATTCTTTAACATTTTACCTTGGCAGCAGTGAAAACCTATGACTCTATCTGCTAGGCTCCATTTCCTCTTACTTTCATTAATTCCAGACAATTATAGTGTTTGTTTAATTACATAGCACAACAAATTATGCTAATCAATTCTGTTTACACCCAACTGGGATTTCTTATGATGCATGGATATCTGTAGTTGGTGAAAAATGAGGAGAGACAGAAGTGGTGAAATTAATTTGATAATTTATCATCTTAGAAGCATGCTCAGGTGGAAACTTTGTCTGCAGACTCCTGTCCAACTTGAAAAGCTTGGGTCTGAGATCCAATCTGAAACCTTTCTCTCAGGGAGGCTGTTAAACTACTGAAAAGAGCTCTAGATGGTCTGAGTTGTTTAGAGTTTGTGTTTATATCTACTTTTAGGTGTGTTTAAAAAGGAATTCTCATCCTTCTTACTGTAACTACATTGTTACATTGCCACGCACTGTTCTCTTCTGCTGAAAGAGGAATTACAGTAGTGGAACAAGCAAGATCAGTAGAGAAACAAAAAAAAGGGGAAGAAAACAAGCATATATACCTTATTCTTCAGTGCTCCCCTTCTGTAGTCCATGAAATCACTCACCAAGATTTTCTTTTTTTTTTTCCATTTCCAGATATGAGCCTTCATCTTTCTGGAGATTTTGTGAAGAATACAAGAGGATATAATCCAAAATATAGTAATATAAATGCATATTTCCAAACAGTCCTTCAGTGAGTACTAAAATATTTTTACTTCCTAATATAAGTAAAAAGTTTCTGATCTATGTATTTTGAGGTAATTTTGGTGGATTGAGAGAAAGATTTGTCAACATGGCACTGCCTCATAGCCAGAGTGTGATAAAAGTTCATGAATTACAATTCATGCTTAAGTGATATATGGTGTAGCTTACTGTGGAACCAACCTGGAAACATATTTAATTTCAACGTCAGCCCTTTGTGATTCATTTGACAGTTGCATTTACTCTGCAATTGAAACAGGTTGAGGCCACATCATCACCTATGCAATTTCCAATGAAAAATTGTATGTCTAAAATCTGGAGAGAGGGAGGACACTTCTTACATACATACTACTAAGCATACATACTACTATACTACTACTATATATAATGCATACATATTATTATAGAGCCACAGGCTCCTTCAAAACAACAAAGAGGAATCAACAGTTTCCAGCCACTCCTTTCTTACAAACTTATTTCTGTTTGTCCAAAAGCACACCGGTAAGCTCCAGACATGCTCACATAATCTTAGCGCTAGCAAAAGCACGGTATTTCCAAGGGGGCACATTTAGAGGCAAATTGATTTCACTCTTTCAACGGGAAAAAATGCATGATATTGCAAAGCATTTTCAAAAAGAAACAACGCCAAAGTGAAGCAGCATCCCTTTGCATATGCATTGGAATCATTCCTAAGTCCATAAAGAAGCTTAGGTGATTTTTCAGTCAGACCTAAAAGTTATATCCAGATGTGAATAAATGACTATGTGGACTGCTGTTCTATTTGAAAAATGATCTCTGCACCACAAAATAATATGTAATATATACCAGAATACCCTCATGGTGTCATCTCTGTGATGAATGAGTATCATGGTGGAGGAGGAAACTTGTTTTCTTCCTATTTTTTCTTCCATGGTTGTAGATTTATATTGAGACAAGAAATGAAACTCTGGTGCACTTGCTGTTAAGCAGCATTTGAGAGATACACCCTGTTCACTAGTACTGATCAAAGACATCAGCAATTTGTGGGATAAGACTGTGGCTACATCTGGGCTAAATCTGATGGAGGGTGGAGAGAGAGGTTGTTTCCTACCTCCATTCCTACTGCACGATTTCTTTGCAGACTAAAGACTGTCAGTTCAGTACGGTGTGTTTAAATGCAATGAGTGCCGTGCTGTACTTAAATGCATCAAGTGTCATGTGCTCCAAGGGGTAGGATCCAGACTGCCCATGCAGGACAACTGTCTGCGTGCATACAGCGAATTTTTGCTTTGACGGCATCTGTGAGGCCAAAAGTAGGGAGCCTGCGTAAGTGAAGAGCTGCATGGCTCCGCTGTCTCTCCGGCATCTGTATAAAACTTTACAATCACCTTCCAAAAACAGCTTCATGTACAAGGCAGAGAGGTAGGTCACTCATAGCAAAGACAAATCCTTAAAGGAGTCCAGTGCTGTGTTACTGGGAACACCTTTAACTGCTGCAAGACACGTAGTTACAAGAAACTTTTCCATTGCTCACCTCCTTCCTCATTTTTAAGCACCTCTTACCTGTGCATGTGAAGGAAATATGGTCCAGTCTTGCTACATTGCAGTACATACAGAAAAGCTCTGAATTTCTAAAGGCAACCTCAAAAGCAATCTCAGCAACCACAAGTGTTCTTGCCGAAACAAGTGTGCATGGGTCAGAACATGTGGTTTTCTCTTTTCCTGTGATTAACATGTTTGAAGACAAGGCCAATATATTACCTTCCTAAGACTATAATTTTCTCTGGATGTATCTTACCTGAGGTGAGACAAGTTGCTTTATACACCTCTTATACAGACTAGTGATGTTTCTAAAGATTAGACAACCATCACTCTATGTGGAATGATCATGGCTTTTGGCTTCACTCTACTATTGTGATACTCAGAAAAAAACAGGTCTGAGTTTGTTTTAGAAGGAAAACTGCACATCCAGATGCATGACTTCATGCCTGTGAGGCTAGGTGAAGTTAGAAGAAAAGAAAGGAAATTAAGAAGTGGGGAGACAGATGTAGGACTCCTTTTTCAGATTCAAATGATGGTAGGTGTTTTTATCTATGCTTGCATCACTTGTAGGAACTGAAATGAAACATTTTTGATTTCTACTAAAGCTACCAAGATATCCTTGGAAAAGGGCAGCATTAGCAGAGTGTTATCAGTGTCTTCTCCAGCTTTAACTCAATTATACAGGGAGAAATGCTAAGGCCCTTCGCTTCCAGATAATCCAGATGATTTTGTTTCCTTTTTGGCAGTCTCACAGAAAGACGGGAGAGGAAGTTTTAAAATGTCAACAGGGCTGTGTGTGTCCATCGGCACAGGAGTCTCTGGTGACAAAAGGTTGTAAATACCCAAACTCAGGATTTCCTTCTTTTTTCTATTCTATTTTCTTTTCATAATATGTAGTATCTAATTTTTCTCACTTTGAATACATCTTTTTAAAGGATGCCCTGAAAACCCTTACATATTTTTGATTTGAAATAATACATTTGTAGCTGTCTGCAGCATGTATATTTGGTACATCTCCCATGCTTCTTTTCTAGAAGATTCCAAATCTTCCAAATATTTTGAAGTAATCTCAACAACCTTCAGAAAGAGCAAGACAATGACAGCATGGAAAAAAGATGCCTGATCTCCAGAGTTTTCAGACTGATCACCAGTTTTTGTCAACTATTGCAAAAGTGGGAAGGTTATAATTTTGACTGACAACAATAAAAAGAACAGTTGGAAGAACAAAAGACATTTCCAACACTTCAGCACACCTCCCTTACTCAGAGTACTAAAAACAAGTGCTGTGATTCACATATGACATGCAGAATTCCTGAGATTAACTCCTCCAATTTAGTTTTCCCAGAAGCTTTGGTCTATACCAATTACTTAGCATTCCTTCCCTTGACAGGTCTAACTGAAGAAAACCTGTGGGCTGAGGCAGCAATCAAAACCTTCTGGTGGATTGCCCAGTTCACCTCTTTCAGCCAAGATGTACTTCTTTACATCCAGGGCATCAAGCCAATGCCTTGCTCTTCTGTTTTTAATGGCTAATATCAGCACCATTAATGAAAGTCCTTGACAGAGAGATCAGGGGCTCTGGAGTTCACCAAAACCTTCCCAAAACTTTCAGTAGGCAAAGGCAAAAAGAAGGTGTTTTTCCCAGCTTGTAAAAGGTGGGGAAGTGAAGAAGCTCATGAGGCTATTTTCCTAGTGAAGAAACTCATAGGACCACCTTCTTTTGTTTCTGCTCCAAGTCATCAAGTGCCCCTGCAGCCTGAGTGACCTGTATGTGACCTGAAATAAGTAATTTAATCCATCTGTGCTTTGCTTCCACAACTATAAACTGGAGATAATCCTTCTCCACTTCTCCAGGCAGCCTGGAAGATAAATTTGTTAATTCTTGGGAGCTGCTCAATACTTTGACAAATTGGGCTCTCTGCATGCAAGCACTTACAAAAAATTTCTACTCCTGAAGCAACCCTTCTTCTATCTGACAGCTGAAAGATGTAGGTTTGAACATACTAATCCACTAGGCCTTAAGACTTTAATCCTCCAAAGTCACCCTAGTGATTATTATTTGCCTGGTTGAGCATCAGAACTGAAAAAACAAATGCTGAATAAAGTCAGCCTGCCAGAAGGCTTCACTTCAGACATTCAGGCTTTGTTGGGGTTCTCCCCCTCCTCACCTCAGGCTCTCTAAAGAAAAAAAAAACAACAAAACAACAAGCTGATTGAATATTAAGACAGCTGCCAAACTTGGATTTTACCACAAATACCATGAAGCAGAACTCAAACCCCCAGTATCTTGCTCTTGTGGAGGATGCAGGAAAACAAATAAGAACCAAGAGAAGGAAAGAAGAGCATTTGAGAGTAGGGAAAAATGTGATAATAGTGGTTTTGGTCAGGCCCATTAAAATATTGTGCATCTTCACAGGCAGCAAGCTCTAGGACAAGGCTGGTGTGTGGGTGACATTAGTTGTCACAGCATATATACAGCAGTCACCAGAACCATGTTGATGTTGTGTTTCTCTCAACTTCTCCTTGCTTTACCATCCACTTTGAACTGAGTTTGCCTCAGTGTCCTGAAGAGACGCACAGAGGAAAATGCTTTAAAAATAGACAATTGGAGTTTTATGCCTATGAAGAAAATAATACTATGGGATGGACAGGTCTTTGAGTCTGTCCTGTTTGATTCCCAGTGGTGCAATGAGGTTTAGATGGATTGCATGAGCCATACAGCCTCTCTGATAATTGTGAACATAAAAAGGCCATAAAGGACAATTGATTTCCTAAATCTCTTGCATATATCTTCCCCTCTATTATCTTCCCAGATATTGCTGGTGATTCATATAAATCTCATCACTCACTATTTAGCATCTATTAATTAAGACCATATTATACAGTTTTATAACTGAAAAGCGAATATTTTAAAACATCATTCTCTGAAAATAAAATACTATTATTCAGGAGAAAGCATTTTTAGCAACCAGTCGAACACCCAGAAAATACAAAAAACCATGTATGTTTCAGGCTAGGGCTAAGCGAGCAACCATTCTTTGTGTTGAAAAAACTTTATCTTCCACCCTGATACCTCCAAGGACTTATACTCATCTGTTGCTTTTAACTTGTCAGTTACACTTGGAGGTTCAAACACTAAAATCTCGTTAGCAAGTGGATCCAAGGTTTACAAGTTCGGTGTGGTTCTAATCAGCAACATGCTGTTCAAGTGCTATTTATGAGAACTTGTTGATACAGAAAACGGGAATGGAAATATTGCAAAAATACACTTAGTCTGCTATGGAAGCGACTTCCAAGAAGCTATTTTTGAGCAATTTCCACTTCTTGTCTTGCCCTTAAACAGGAAGCAGTAAAAAACATAACAGTCACTATGTTTAAGTTCTCAAGCTTTCTAAAACCTTGCAAACAAGTTTCTGACAGCCTAGGTTCTGGTAGCTGAAGTCAAATAAATTTTATCCTCCTCATTTTGGGTTTTCCTGACTGAGAATACCTGTACACTCTCAGGTATTTTTAGCAGAAGGATTTTTCAGGAGCCCGATACTACATTTTTGTCAGTGACAATCCTTTGGCAGCAGAGCATTTCTCTGAGTTCTTTACAGTTGAAGAATTTGGCTGAGAAGTCAGTGTCTAATGGTTATGTCAGCATATAACTGCACAAATCATGTTGTTGCTATTGTCCTGAAGCATGAAATAATTTTAGGGCAAACTAATCTCCTCATTTGCAAGTGCTTAGGATTTTAATTCAGCATGGATACTCAGACCAGTAGAAGGAACTCTGCATTGTCCTTCAAATAAACACTTAGTCCCAGTGAATGCCAGTAGAACTGTGGATGTTACATGTTTGCCTTATCTGTCCTTGGCTGATAATAAAGGAACAGACATCAAGCAAGCATAATTGTTGTTATAGAGAAGGGGGAAAAAAAAAAAAAGCTGCCACTTTCCTTTTGTCAGATAAAATAAAAGAATTTTAAAAAGCATCTTGCTTCTGAAATTGTTATTAGCAGGAGAAAAAGTAAGAAAAGATACTTTTTCACCTTTTGCATCTCTTCAATCACTCAACATGTTCTACTTGTTTTACTGGAGAAATCGTTTTATCAGCAAATTGTGTTTAAAACAATAGCTGATGAAGCACATGGGAAGCTAAGCTACATGTTCACTGCCCTTGTGCCTGCTCAGGATGTCCACCACGTGCAGGCAACCTCACAAGCCTTCCCAATGGAGGGCATTTCTCTCCCTGACCTTTGCAGATGTCATGCTGGGCTATTTTTGTTGGTGATGTTAATTTAGGACACAAATCGGAAAGGAACTAGTTACCGTGAAGGAAGAAACACACAGTACAACCTTTGTGGAACTTTTATCTGTGGTCCATATCTAAAAGCCATAAAAAAGAACCTGACTGATATGCATGGGGATTAAATTAGACCTTTAAAAAAAATTTACAGCAATCTGCTCTTTTTCTTTTGTCCTTCATTCTTCTTCCTCTTCTCTTGCAAGGGAACTAGGACTCTAAATGTCTTTTCCTTACTACCCCTTTACTTAGTTCAAAGATATGTGCTGATTTGTGTTCTATTTAGAATTATTTATATAAAGTTTCTTTATTAAGACATACTGTACAAAATATGATTGTATGTTAGATAAATGAGTTAAAATGGCCAATGATGGCATAGTTTTACAAACAAAGATAGATATATCTTGTTGAAAAGTATCTCAGAAAAGTTGGCTGAGAAAGGGCTCTAAGAATGGAAGTAATCCCTGCCCCTTTCTCTGCTTTAAATATTTACTCTAAGACATTCTGGATAGATTACAATGATGAAAATATATCTGTCTCAAAATGTCATTACTTTAGTTAATTGAGGAATATGAAAGATTTGAAAGTAATGTTTCTTGTTCTCCCTTTGCTTTGAGGAGCTACTGATACCTGTAAGTTCATACACACATACGTTTCTATCTATCTATACATACATACATACATACACACAATTACTTGTTTTTTGATGTTAAAACAAGATGCTCTAATCCCCCAGGAAAGGATGCTTCCTCCAGATGTGCACACTTTTCATGACAGAAGCCTAGATGGTGGGGCAGAGAGGGGATGGGAGCAGTGCTCTCTGGCATCTGCTTTCTGCACCACTGGGCAAGAGCGTTTCTCAATACTGTGGCACCGTTGCACATTTCAGAAACTGTAAAAATCTACAGTGATGACATTTCCACTGGGATTTTAGAGGTCAGCACAGAGAAATGAGAAAACTTGAGACAGTTCAGGTGTGAATAAGCCTTTAATTACTAAAGGTTTTTAGAAGTTTAGCACCAGCCTGGTACTAGTCTTATTTATCTGGAGAAATGAATGCATAGGAATGCTAGACTGGAAAATAGTCTCCCCACTTTTGTAAGGGGATATGATGTGTGTCTTTTCTAACATCTCGGTCACACTATCAGTCCTTTCTGAATGAAAACCAGCCATTGGAAATCTGCCAAATCTCAAATAAACTAGCCCGAAAGAGGCATGGCAAATTAACTGGCAAAAATATTTTGCAGTTACAGAGTTTCATTTTGACCTTTGCCCACTGTTTAGTTTTCGTCCTTGTTTCTCAGTGAAGGTGAGGAAGTAATCTTTTAATCATATTCTGGATAAACTCAAAATAAAACCCTAGAGTCTTACAGCATGCTATTTGTTACTCAGTAATGTAAATATTCTTAGCTTCTTTTCTTGGTTTTGTTTATCCTTTCTGAAGGAAAGGTAACAGAGCTGGAAACAGCAGTAATGGTCTCAGTAATATTCTATAAAGAGATAGAAATATCATCTGCTACTCTTTCAAGGCATTAACTTGTATATACATTTAAAACTGATGTTTACTCCCTAAGTGTCTTTGTCTCATAGGAATTCACGTTTAATGTGCTACCTACCAGGAACATGAAATCCATATCAGCATCACTACTTTACTGGTCATAAACCCTCTTCCTATAAATAAGCTATGCACTTCAATGAATGGCTGTGCATTTCTCTGGGCTAAACTGCTTATTATACAACTGAACCTACTCCATCAAGTTAGTTTGATTGCTAAATGCCACTGGTAGAAAGAAATGTGAATTCTCCAGAATCATCCAGGGTAAGATTCATCTTGTCATTCTCAACCTAGTAAAAAGCTGGCCATGCAGTCTGCATTAGCCACCTCGACTCAAGAGGCAGAAACAAGCTTTTCCAAACAGTAAATCAGGTTTAGGACTGATGGGATAAATCACAATATGTGAATGCCTGGGGTTTTTATCATTGTATGAGAAGGCAGATGATGTGATTTGCTTGGACTTCATTTCTGACTTAAAAGGGATAAATGGATCAGACAATCTGAATTTTAAAAATTCTACCCTTATCCATTACAATTTTTCTGACAGCTTGTCTTTCTGTACTATGCCATGAACTTTTCTCTCTCTCCTCCCCTGCAGGTAATAATACTTATGGAGCAGTAATTTTAGATATTTTAACAAGATCAGTGATACTGCATTCCAATGCCAAGACCAATATTCATGGGGAGATGCTATGTTTTTTCTTCTAGTAACATGCTCTCTTGGTTTCTCTTTGTGGTTTCTTGGAATATGGTATTTTTTTTCTCTATTTTTATAAAATGCAAAGTGAAGTTTATGTTTATGAACAGAATCTTGGAAACCAGAGATATTTATCTCAGAAGTCCGGTAAGGGCACCAAGAGGACAAATGAACATTCTTCTGAGAGTAACCACGAAGAATCCCACACTCGGCAGAGTAAGCAGCTCTGGTTTCTGCAGTGGTCTGCCTTGAGGTGGATCACCAGTGAAGTGCATCTTTGAGAGCTTTCTCCAGCTAGAATTCAGCAGATTCCATCTGTATTTCTCTCATAAATTGGAACAGCTATCAGAAGACAGAAAAGGTCTTTAATCAGTGGTGGTCTGGGCCAGATGTGATATTACCAAATGTAAAGAGGCTTGCTTTCCCACATAGTTTTTGCATCCTGAAGGTTTCAACCAAAAATCTCAGATTACACAAAACACAAAATCTAGGCCAAAAACTTACAACTAGGCAAACCTCGTTGATTTCCTAGCCAAAACCTGATGCTGTGCAACTGAAATCCTGAGATTCTAGCAGCAGAGAAAACAAGAGGACCATATATTTATCCACAGACCACTGATTTCCTAGTTTTATACTCCAGGATTATAAGAAGCTAACTGCCATCCAAGCCTCTTTGGTTGTGAATGCATTATCAATTGCATATCACATATATATTTCAGATCTTTTGTAGGGAAACACAACTTTTTAAAACTTTTTAAATACTACACTGAAATAGCTTCTCTAGAGGTAATAATGAATTTGATCGAGACTTTGGGAATTTTTTTTAAGGAAAACTGATGCTGTGCTTAAAGTAATTGGCTGGTATCCTCTCACAAAATTTCAACTTTCTCCTAATGGAACTTTTTTAGTCATTTAATTGCAGAAGCAAACTTTTAACAGAGGAAGTTAAGATGTTGCAACAATATAGTAGAACCTATGAGGCAGCCTTCCAGCTCCAGAAGCAGTAGTAATTATGCAGAGCTACCTCACTTTCACAGGAAGTTGTGTGAAACATCTCTTACTGGAAGGAATTAGCCTCCTGCACTGGGATACTCAACAGTCACAGCCAGGAACTGGGGTGCTTCAATAACACAGTAGGAAATGCCTAGATTTGAAATTTCCTCTCCAGACTGAGTTGAGTACATGCTTCAATGCCATAGTTAAGCAGGATTCATAAGGATTTGGCCTGCACAGCTTGAAGTTTATCTGTCTTCAGTTTATCTGTCGCAGCTACAGTTTTCCATCAAGAGTGTTTGTGTATTCTGCACCATATCACTGCTGGAAAAATCTAGTGTATTCTATAGAGCAGAAAGTCTCTCCTCTATCTGCAAGCACAGGGACTAGAAATACTGCCTTTCTAATTCCAATTTGTTCTGACTTGCCTTGGAGATATGAACAGTGTTTTCACGCAGAAAATCTCATAGATTTTACTCTTTTGGTATCTCTTACTGGGCAGTCAAACCTCCTAAAGTTAAGGAGCAGGCAGAGACCCGAGATGCAAGGTGTTTTCCACTTACCACCTACCATCCCTGCCATCTTTTTGACCAGAAGTAGCCATACAGGGAGTCAGTATAGAATAGAGAGAGATGTTCCTGATCCATTCATCCACATAATTTTAGGATTGCATAACGGTTTGGGTTGGAAGGGACCTTAAAGATCATCTTTTTCCAAACCCCCTGCCATGCCTAGACCAAGTTGCTCAGAGCTCTACCTAAACTAATCTTGAGCACTTCTGGGGTGAGGTGTCCACAGCTTCTCTGGGCAACCTGTTCCAGTGCCTCACTACCCTTTATAGGAAAGAATTTCTCTCTATTTTCTAATCTAAATCTACCCTCTTTCAGGTTAAATCCATTACCCCTTGTCCTACCACTACAGGGCCTTGTAAAAAGTCCCTCTCCATCTTTCTTGTAAGCCCCCTTTAGATACTGGAAGGGCTGTTACAAGGTCTTCCTTGAACTTCCTCTTCTCTAAACAACCCCAACTCTGTCATCCTGTCTTCACAGGACAGGTGCTCCAGTCCTGTGATCATCTTTGTGGCCCTTCTCTGGACCCACTCCAGGAGATCCATGTCCTTCTTGTGCTGGAGGCCCCAGAGCTGGATGTGGTACTTGAGGTGGGGTTTCACAAAGCAGAGTAGAGGGCTAGAATCCCCTTGACCTGCTGGCCATGCAGATTTGGATGTAGCCTAGGATGTTGGTTTTCTGGACTGCCAGCGCACCTTGTCAGCTCATGTTGAGCTTCCCACCAAGAGATACCTCCAAGTCCTTCTCTCGAGGGCTCATCCATTCTCCACCCAGCCTGTTTGATATCTTGGTTTGCCCCCATGCAGGTGTAGGACCTTCATTCAGTAGAGAGGGCATTAGGTAGAGATTTTTCTTCCCTGGAGAGACATTTCCCTGAAATGTTAGACAAGATTATCCTAAATCTCTTTGCTCGATCTTGGGTCTCATACTAAGGGCATTTAGGCACAAAATTCATGTGCTGAACTCCACTCTGAAACAGTTGCTGTCTGTGAACACCAAGACATCTTGTTGCCCACAGCACTCAGCTTAGTGACTGACTTGGTCCTTTCCAATCCTATGTTCCTAGAGTAGCTTATCAGCCTAGGAGCAGTATACCCTTCTTTGTGGTGCTTTAGGGTTTTTCATAGTACACTCTTTGCATGTTTACATCGTCTCTGGGAAGAAGCTGAAGTCATTGCTGGTGCCTGAGTCATTACCAAAATGTAAATAAAAAGATGATCCTGACATTTCCTGGAAATCTCTTCTCAACATCTGAGTGCACCATTAACACTCAATTCACTTTATATCACAGCACACCCTGATTTGTACAAGCCTTGACAAGCTCAGTCATTGTCATGTGAGCTGAATCTTTGAACAGACCTGAGGTCTTCACTCCCACTCTAGCCCACCCCCAAGAAAAGCGTTGTGCATCCTTAAAGGCCTAGTGAAAATAGTAGTCTGCCATGTGCCCAGCCTTATCTGGCGGAGATCAGGAGATGAAAGCAGAGGAACGCCCCCGACACCAGGCAGCCTTCCCTGTGTGGGAGGAGGTGAGTGGCCAAGATCTCTCAGCATGCACACAGCGACAGGAAGAAAACTCAGCAAGTGCAGTGCTCCTGGCCCAGCCAAGCACGGAGAACACGAGCCACAAATTAAGATGCCAGCCAATGCTGCTTCCCTTTGATGTCATGCAAGGCAGGAGACATCAGCCACAGGTATGCAAACATGAAAGTCAAATGCTATCAATCACAAGGGAGCTGCTGCCTCAGCAAACCAGATAGAGCGTGGGTTTCCATTTAACTAAAACAAATACTATCTGAGGGAAAAGAAATGACTGCAGATGTACCTAAGTCACAGCTGATCTCACTATGACAGATAGGAGAGAAAACACAGAAAAATTGCAGATACACATTTGATCAAGATTAGTTATTATAAAAAAGGTGTATGTAGAAAAAGGAAGGATATTTGTTTTTTCTTGCCTTTCTGTAAGTTTCTCTGAGACTTCATTCATCATAGCGAGAAGCACACTTTCTGAAAAGCCCCACACAATTGCTCTGCAGATGTAAATTTCATTTTTATTATCGCTTCAGATGGGTTTGTCTGAAGGCCTTTGTTATAAGCATTAAGACCTAGATCACATCAGTACCCAGGGTTGGGAAATATGGATCCCTCACATTTGGTGACTGTCCTGGGGCCTCCTAGATCTGCAGTGTAGATGTGGAGAATTTCACTCATGCTACAAAGGGTTAAGTGAGCCAAGGAGTGGAGGCTGGAAGCAGGTTGGAAACCCTGACATTTTCAAATCCATCTGCCTCGGTTGGCAGAACGACTACTCCAGCATTATGGCACACTTTAAACAGAGATACCACGGAGCCAGCTGACTGGTCTTTACCCAGGCAGCACCCGATCCAGGAAAGCTTTTCATTTCAGGCTTACCTATAACAACTAAATGGTCTACAGGAATACATATAGTTCATCGAGTACTCCAAGTTTGTAAAAATCCTTCTGTGAATGACAGTTCCACTGTATACAGTGGACACATGTTTACACCAGTGTATTTTTCTGAAAGTAGGCTGTGATATGTTTATGGAGGACAGCAACTTCCACGAGTTGGCAGGTCAAGCCCTGAGAGCAAGTCCATAGGGCTGCTCATCTCAGTGGAGGTGTTAGGCTAGTCAGAATGAAGAAAAAGTATAACTTGTTCTCTATCTATTTAGAGTCTTCTCAGAAGCATAAGATTTTAATTAAGTTTTTATATTACTGCTGAATTACTCTAGTAATAAATAAATAAATAAATACTCTAGCAGCTAGTGCTTTCAGCAAGGCACCAGAACAACAAACATGTAGGTGATACACAGCATATGTACATGTGGCACTAGAAACAGCACCATGTTTTTTCAGAAAAGAATCTTCACTAGAAGAAGAATTACTCTTTTCTCTGTGTAAATGTTTATAGACAGCCTGCATAGAGGTCTGAAAACAGGTGACAAGATATCTCATGATATATGGAAGAGCTGTCAGCTGAGATTTGGACCACTGTTCCTGCATTCATTATTGTTCGTGGATTTCTTTCCTGCTTCACACCATTTTGTCTTGATGTAAGACCGCAGAGAAATGTCAGACAGAGACTGAAACTGGAATCAGAATTCTGCGGCACTCAGATCACATTTATGGCTGTTTCAGATCACAGCAGCCCATCTACCCAGTGACACAGACTACAGAGAACATGAGAGTCTGTCTTTTTTCTCTTTGCTGGTGCCCCATTGACAACTCAGCTGAATGCGAGACTAAGTGTTTCCTTTCAAAGCCCTAAGCAGGACTGGCTTCAATTACCAAGAGCATTTCATACTGTGTGACTCCCACGTCACTTACATCCTGTTGGAAGGATGGATTTGTCATCTTCAAGTAAATATTGCGAGTGCAGGAAACAAAGCTTCCCGAAGGACAGCGGGTGACCCTGGAGCTCACTCCTCGAAAGGCACAGGAACAGCTCTACCACAGCAAAAGGCAGCAAGATCATTCACTTCATCCCACTGCTGTGCCAAGGAATTGAGGAAAGAAGCAGCTTCTCAAATAAATAGATAAAAAATGCACAGAAGCATGGGGAGCCATGTGTTTTCCTAACAGGTGTATAGGGTAGTTACCATAGATTGTCCTTTGTTGGCAGGAGACAGCCACACACAAAAAAATAAAAGGCATGGTTTTGTTGGGGATCTGAGGCTTGTTCAGCATTTCATAGTACCACACATATAATGTGTTACCAGTTCCTTGGTGGTCAGGAGTATGCAACTTCCTTCAATTTTTGCTTGCCTGGCTCATTACTTTGGATGATAGCTTTTCTTGTTCCCTTAATTCTCAGTAGTACCATAGAGATTCAGATGCTATAAAATACTGATTTTCGGTTTAGTGTGTAAACTAAGTGATTTCCTTTTCAAATTGTATGTTATAAAACTGTAATTTTTAAAAACCTTTTTGTTCATCTTTTCATTACATTTGGTCAGCTGAGTATATACTGATGAATTACCCTAATCAGGATCATTAATGTTATTTATGCTTTTGAAACCAGCTGAAAGCCCAAATTCCTTTATTTACAAAGAAAGCAGGCTAATATTTATGGTGTTGTACACTGTTGTTTTAATATTCCTCATTATTTTTCTTATTCTAAAATGTAAGGCTATCTATGTTCTTTTTGAAAGAAAAAAGTATCTTTTAAACTGCATGCTCTTAAGGATAAAATTTTTGGTGCACATGTATGAAAAGACCTCAAAACAGCTGAGATTTTATGCCTATAGAACAGCACAATCCTACAGCTGATTCCATTTTAGGATACAGTGGAACAGGTACTTCACAGCTCCTCAGATCCTTTAACTGTGATCATCAGAGAAGAGCATGAGTTACTATAAAAGCTGTCTGGAGAGTGATGTCCTCTTCACCCATTCGTTGCTGGTGTAAGTGTGATGGTTTTCCCCAATTTCTCTGACAAGCATCTAGGAAAACCTATCACATGTTTTTTTAAAACATGAATTGAAAAATGAGCTGCTTCTATGTTTTTGTTCATATTAAAATACACAGTAAATTATGAGCCATACAATTCCATTTGAGGATTTGCTTCTTAGTGAAAATATAAAATACACAAAAGAAAAAGCTAACTTTTTTTTTCCTCACTCCTCTAAAATTTGTAAAGTCTTCTGGGTCCCCTTTATTAAGGACATAGTAAACATATATGATACTGAACAGCTTTGGAATGGTATGCAAAATGCACAAGCTCATAGAATATCTCAAGTTGTAAGGGACCCATAAGGATCATTGAATGCAACATAGTTTCATTGCATTCAAGTATAAAGAAAATTTACTGCGTTGTTAACCTCGTTTGCATGTTTAAGTACTAGGCATGACTTACATTGTAGTTTAGGAGGGTAGCTGCTGCAACTGGTGACACCAAATGCCACAAAATTCTCCTTATATATTACCTCTCTTTGGAAAACTGGGCTTTTTTTGGTTGAAATATCTGGGACTCATTAATAGAGATTGTACAGGAACATATAAATCCAGCTTCCTTTAACCACACACAAAAGCAAATGGTTTTGTTAAATAGCAATTGTCATTTCAGAATGAATTATGATTTAAGATGTATTATGTAATTTTTTTTCATGTTGTGCCATTTGGTCTCTGATCTGTGAGGAGGCTCTTGTGCTTTCTATGGAATCAATTAACCCTAAAGACCAACCATAGTTCTAACCTCGTGCCTTAATGGAAAACACTAGAGTTCTTCTTTAGTCATTTCTAGAGTAATGTGTGACTTGATATATGCAACTTTGCAAGCCAGCTGGCCAGGATAATATGATTTCCTCCATTTCTCCATCTTCACTGCTGTATGAGATACCTGGACACCTGGAGCACAGCACCTGACAGTAAATAATAGATGTAGGTCTGGAATATAGCAAGGGGAACCTTGACTTTCTGTCTCTTAGCACAATCGGAGAGAAAAGAAGAGCGTACACAAGATGCTACACAAAGCTGAAACTGAAAATCTCCAGCCCAAAGCAAAAAAAAGAAAAGCAGCTTAAAAGACTCAGTCATGCAAATATTCTCCATCAAGGTCACCAAATGAAATTCTAGCTAAGGGTGGTGGCTAAATACACAGAAAGACATAAATTACAAACCCATACCTGTGTATGTATACACACACCCACACCCCCACACACCCACACACCTACCTGTATCAGGTCATATGTTTGAATTAAACTGTTTCTGATTTTAGAGTTCTCTTTTCTCCTCCCTTAAAACTCCATTTATTTTTTTTTAGCATGGGTATGTTTCCTCTCCTTGCAAAAGAGCATGTAAGAGGAACCTGGGTATTTTTTTCTTTTAAATTCAATCACTACATTTCCACAAGTTGTTACAATACAAAATACAACGACAACAACAACAAAACCAACCAACCAAACAACAACAAAATGGCTAAAAATCATCTTTGCCTCACCACACATCTCCCATGTTGTTCCCCGGAACCCAGGGTAAAACTATTAGAGATTCATGATTTTCTTGAGAGGGAAAATATATGTGGTTGCCTTCAGAAGAAAGGTTAAATATATTCCAAATGAGTGTCCATCCTAGCCAGTGGCTTGACAGCAATCTGATACATTCTCTGCTGAGCAGGTTCCAGCCTGTGAGCCTCATCTAATTGCCATGATGACAGATTCACACTGGAAAAGAAATGTGGTCATTCAAGCAGATGGTTCATGCCAGTAAGCCAAATGCAAAAACCCCTCCACAAGCCATCAGACCAGAGACTTTTAATCTCAGGGTTCAAGGGCACTATAATTCTATAGCCCTCTTCACATCTGGAGGAAATGAGTCTGGTATGGAGAGGAAAGCACCCCGTTATCCACATGTCACAGCCTGCTCAGCTGATGGGCTGGCAACTGCTGAGGACCGTGACAATCTCACTGCAGCCCTTCCTTCTCCGTGTTTGCAAAAAGGTTCACCCATCAAGTGAGTGTCTACTTTTTGTACTTCACCCACATTGAGTAAATGCTCACTGTAGCTCATTTGGAATTTGCCAGCTATTTAAATCAAATTATTGTTTATTTGTTTTAGTCTTAGGGATATTTTTTTTCTTGTCATTTATTTTGAAAAATTTTAAATACGCAATAATTTAAATACATAAGAATGTTTGTATTCTAGATCTCTTGTGCATCTTGTATCTGAGAATTTATCCTCATTAAACACAATTAAAGAGAGGAGAGTGAGAGAAACATTTTGATTTCAGAAGATAAAATTAACTGTAACATTATAAACACAAAACAGGGTGAAACATAGCAAGAAAAATATGCCATGGGTAGATTCACTTGAATCAGACAAAGGTCAATATAGGTGTGACTGAAATCACCTATGTCCTGAATATGTCAGCTGCAGATCACAATTAAAAATTAATTTGACTCAATTTACAAGGAAATGGAGTTGAGAATGTAGCATGTGACTGCTACAATTACCTGAAAATAAATCCTTTGTGCTTTTGTAGTCCACATCATGCTTTTTCATCTTAACTTAGCATTTTGGCTTTGGTTTTTGTTGTGTTTGTTTGTTTTCTGTTGTTGGTGATGTTTTTTCTGTTGCTGTTGTGGATCATGAAGATATGTTTATTTGGAATATTTTATGGTTCCTGTACCACTACTTTATTGAGCTTTATTTCATTTATGTGAAAATAGTATTTAGCTTATAAATGTTCTGGTTGATCAAATCTTTCCATTTCCATAATGACAGTATTGTATGCAGTTCAGTGGCAGAACAGAGAACAGAGTGGAGGAGTCATGCCTTTGAATCCATTCCTCTGTTCACTACTCTGAAAGAAAGAAAGTGGACTCTAAGGAAGTTCTACTCTGTGGAAAGAAAGTGGATGGTAACATCTTATTTGTTGGATCATAAGACTCTTCGCAGTTCCTTCACCTCCTTTTAGGTCTCATCACAGGACAACATACCCAAAACCATAAACTGTTAATGTCAAGTCCAGCAAGGAAGGAGTTAATATCTGTGATAGGAAGAGTCAGCCTCAACTGTCCATGGAGCCACCTGGTACCTATTAAGGAGTAGTTATGAGAGACAGGTGAGAGATAAAGTAGGGAAGTTTTATAGTGTAGGAGAGAATGACTTAGAGACAGCACTGGGCTAGTAAGCAGAGCCAGGTGTTTGAAGTCATGGAGAGAGAGATTTATAGGCTCCTTTAGTACACGAAAACCTCCTTTCTTCTTCTATCTGTTAAGTAATGAGATACTGGTAGGGCCTAAACCACCTAAGAGCTGTTGTACAGAAATACCAAAATAGCATGTAGGGGCCTGGATATTTGCTTAAGCCTGAAGAAAGGATCATGGGTTAATGTGCACTTAATGTAGTTCCTGGTGTTCCAGGATTCATCTCATTCCCCTGTCCCTATTTGTTGTTTGCCTTTTGAGGGTTACACTTTTTAAAAGTTTTCAGGAATACCCCTGTGTTTCAAGAGGCATGGCAATTTTCAGGCGACAGATCTGGCCAAACAGTCTACTCATAAAGAAACACGTTATTTTTGTAAAATATTTCCTGCCTGAAAAAGACAATGTATTTATCAGATTCTATTACAGCAAACTGGGTATTATTAATCATTATTCCCATTCCTAGGCTGTCTCCTGCTCCCCTCTCTGCCTCCTATTTTCCAATTCACAATCTACTGTGAAAAGTATATAAATCATAATGGGTAACTCCCTTCTATATAAAAAATTACTTTATAATTTAGTTGTTATTTCCTCTCACAAATAATGTAAGCTTTTTATTTATAACACAGGTTGAATGAGAGATTGCTGAGTTATTTCTTAAAGGTCTTACTGAAGGACAACAAAGCATATGAAGTTTGAGTTGTGGGGAAATGTGCTGGGTGCCAGGTTTCCCCTGGAGGTTCCATGGTAGCAGTAGTGTGAGAGCTGCAGGTGAGAGGACAGAGCATTTCTACATATTCAGCTCTAACCTGCAGGATTATCTTCCCTGAGCTAGTCCTTGTTAATGAAGATTTGGCAAGAAGTGACGAGCTCAGGATGAAGGTCCTTTTAGACTCCTGAGTTTTACCTGCTTGTCTCAGAAGGTAAAAAACACAGAGCTTTGTAGTGAATGCATGCAATTTAAAATACAAGACATAGCTTTGTAGTTTTTTTCTGCATTCTCCTATCTTAGGGAATTGTCCTTGAAGTAATGATTAAAATGTAAAGTCCAAAACTGATGTGTTTTTCTCTACTCATTAATGCTGTGGCGTAACATTGTTGTCAGATGTGCTGCTTTCTTTAGTGGTCATTTGGCAACAGTGACTGCCCAAACCACAAAACACAATAGTGGACGTGCTGGAACACTTATCTTTTCCCATGATCCTTTGTCAACCCATTAAATTCATACATCTTAGTGCCAGCAAAACTAGAATAATTTGGGGAATGGATTTTGCAACATGATTCTTGAGGAAGAGGGAGGAGCAGGGCTCAGAAGGTTAAATCTGTGTTATGCACTGCTCTGGCTCTTTTTCCCTCCACAGCCAAAATATGAGGTTCCTTTGACAAGTGATTTTTTATTTGAATTTTTTGACAGCTGGGTGTTTCAGAGGAGGTCTGCTCAAGCACTCCAGGGACCCCGTTCTTTCCCTGTGCAGTTTTCCTGCAGCTTATCAAACCTTTTATGTTGGGGGCTGGCTGAAATGATTTGGACTCTAATTAACTGAACTAGCAGTAAATTAATTCAATGAAATTTTGGCAGTAGCTCTGCATAATACTGGTTTAACAGCTCACTGTTAACTTAGGTGCTTTCCAAAGTGGAAAGTCTTAAGGGAGCAGGTGTTTACCTTTAGTGTGCTTCCAAAATCCCCTGGATTTCAGAGCTCAGCTCTTTTTCTGTGGTTTGAAATCACAACAGTGCATAAGCTGGCCTCATGGGCCATCAGCGACAAGGCTGAATGATGTACTTTCAGGAAATCGGAATACACTATGCCTTGACAGCTCCACGCTGCCTTACCACTACCTGTTTCAGCAGATATCTCCCCCTGTCCTGCACAGAGCCCAAGGACTCAGCTGTGCCCTGCAAAGCTTCCTGTTTACAGCCATGCATCCTCCGAAAACAGAGCGCTCTCTGCTTCCCACATCCCAGAAGCCATAGACGGATCCCGTAACATCCTGTGCCTTTCCGTCGTCACAGCACTGTTCTTTCTGAGAACTGCCGGGAGAAGCAGCTCACAGGATTGTTAACAATTGGTCATCACCTTTTGGATGTGTCAGACCGTCGAGTGCTCCGGACCACTGGGCTTTGCAGACCAGGAAACAATATCAACAAAGCATTTGCCCTTTGTTCTCTCTGTATATTGAGTGCAGTGTGTACCATAGCGGATAACATGCTTCCTACATGGAGAAAAACCAGTGCCTTTTCATTTGAAGCTGAATCTTATACGGCTTAAAGTGCACAGACTGAACTGAGACACAAAGATACTCAGTACTGAACAGTCCTGGCAGCTGCACAGTTTATCTCCTCCATTTGTCTCCTCATGGTTACAGCCAAGGTATGTACATTGTCTGGCTCCCACCTGCAATGTAGTCTCCTCAAGGAGAAAAATGTCCAGTCTCCAGCTCCCTCCAAAGAGGAGCCCAGATTAAGACTTAATACCTTTCATTTCTTCCTTTGCCCTCTGCCCTTCAATGCACTCCTGTTGTCCTCAGTGGTTACTTAATAGCACTCAAGAGAGAGTGACCAGGAATGACAAATTGGAACATAAAGAGTGAAATCCTCCCTAGTGCAAAAAAATAAATGGAGTTCACAGATACCTTTGTTTGCTGAGGGCTGCCTACACAGGCATATTTTTGGCCATTGAAAAAAAGAAAAAAATTCATTAAAACTAAGCATGCTTTTTTTTTCAAGAAATAAGTTATCTTCACAATGTGGAGCTCACACCTAACCCCAGCCTTGCACCCACTTTTAGTAAGAAGAGACCTGGTGCCATGAGCAGTGGCCTGTGCCACCTCCTGCAGCATTCTATTCATGGGGATGATTTGGAACGGTTCTGGTCCTACCCCTGGTCCAGCCTATAGAAGAATGCTGGGGTGTCAATGTCACTCTATGTGTGTCACACGAATCTCACAAATAAAGGTCAGGATATTGCCTCAGCATGCAAATCTAGATTTGCCATTAAGACACCATGAAGTTTGGAATACACACTGGTTCTGTTTAAAGATTACCTCTAATTAAGCCTTTCCAAATATATTTGGGATTTTAGATCACTCACAACCTTTCCATTGTTCTTGCAGTAAAAAGCAGCAGCAGCCACAACCATGCACAACACATTATTAAAAGAAAAGGACTAGTTTAAACTGAGTTCTATAATTGCATACTACTTAGCAAAAATGTATGCTTTAAAAATTCTTTCCAACATGTGAAAGGATACAATAGAGGGTAGAACTTTACATCAAAAAAAGTTGCTATACGCCTGAAAGACTATCCCTACTGGAGAAAAAAGTATTCTCATATATATAAAAATGTTTGTTATAAAAATGCTAGTTAAATGCTTGACAGAAAAAGGTTGAATAGCCCCTAAAAGTAGATTCTTCAATGTAGATTTTAAATTAATGCAATAAAAATGAAACTGCAAGTTAGCTGAAAACTTTTCTTGCTCCTCAAGTAAAGTCAGCAGTGAAATGAAACAGTAAACAGATCTTCTTTCCTACATGCACTCTCAAAAACAGGCAATGAACACAGAATTTGTGTGAAATAGGGCTTTGGGGAAAACTGTTGCCAAAACTCATTTACTCTACACAATTCCTAATTTTTCCCCATCAAACTAGAATACACATATGACTTTCTCACTGAAGAATCATTTATATACATACATAATGTCAAACAAAAAGAAACCCAAAGGAACAATGCAATAACCTGGCACATGTCTCAGAATTTCAATGCATTTTTCTGGATTGGTATATGTATGTGGTAACTTTGTAGGAACAGAAATAGGAAACTTTGTTTTTTAAAACCTCATTTAGTTGATTGTTGGAGTGCTGGCACGCTATCACAGAACCATAGAATAGCTAGAGTTGGAAGGGACCTTTAAAGGTCATCTAGTCTAATGTCCCTGCTGGAGGCAGACGCATCTTCAACTAGACCTGTTTTTTCAGGACCCCATCTAACCTGACCTTCAGTGTTTCCAGGGATAGTGACTCAGGACAACCTGTTCCAGTGTTTCATCACCCTCAGTGGGAAAAACTTCTTGCTTACATGTGGTCTAAATCTACCTTCCCTTAGTTTAAAACCATTGCTTCCCATTCTATTACAACAGGCCCTGCTACAAAGATTTTTCTCCATCATTCTCCTAAGTCCTTTTAAAAGGACTTGAAAGGCTGCAATAAGTTCTCCCAGGAGTCTTTTCCAGGCTGAACAAATTTCAGCCTGCTTTCATAGCAGAACTGTTCCAGCCCTATGGTAATCCTCTTCTGGCCTTTCTTCAGGACCTGAGGCAGACTGAGCACTCGAGATGGGGTCTCACCAGAGAGAAGTAGAAGGGGAGAATCATCTTCTTCAACCTTTTTGGTCACACTTCTTTCGATGCAATCCAGGATAAGGTTGTCCTTCTGGTCTGCAAGAGCACACTGCTGCTTCATGACTAACTTTTAATCCATCAGTAGTACCAAGCCCTTCTCAACAGGTTTGCTCTCCATCCCTTCACCCCTCAGTCTGCATTGATGCAATGAGTTACCCTGACCCAGTTGCGGGACCCTTTACTTGGCCTTGTTGAAATTCATGAGGTCCCATGGATCCACTGCTCCTGGATCCACTGGTCTAGGTCTTCTGGATGGCATTCCACCCCTTTGGCATGTCAGCTGCACCACTGAGCTTGGTTCCTTTGAAAACTTGCTGAGGATGCACTCAATACTTTTGTCTATGTCATTGAGGAAAATATTGAATAGTAGTGATCCCAACATGGACCTCTGAGGGAAGCCTCTTGTCACCAACATGCATCAAGACATTGAGCCATCGACCACTACATTCTGGATGAAATTGTCCAAACTGTTCAACCAATTCCTCATTCACCAATTCCTCATCCACCAAGCAGTCTATCCATCAAATACATATCTCTCCAATTTAGAGAGTGGGATGTTGGGGGGGACCAGAAATCCAAGTATACGACATCCATAGCTATCAAGCTGCTACCAAAGAATAGATTTTGTTTCACGTTGCTTGGTTGATCTTGGGTTGATGTTGATATTACCACTGGCAAAGCAGGCCTTATTTTCCAAGAATAATTTTGGATGGGAATGTTTCTTTTTGCTTGGAGTGAACTTTGGATACTAGGTGAATAGTCTGCTTTACAATGGCATATTTGACAAACAACGTGGCTGAAGTACATATATATATTTATTCCTGTGGGAACTGCTATGTGATTTCCTTTAATTGGGTGTAATTATCTTGTTGCTAGATCACAGTAATAGCAAAGGTGACTCAAATTCCCTGTGAATTTTTCTGTGACAGAGTACCCTAGGTAATTCAGGAAAAGTCCACCCCAACCGCATCCCACAGCTATTGTGTGATTGTCACTGAGACAACAAAAGGATTGACCCTGAGTGGAAATTACATGAGGCCAAGATAAACTTATCAGTCTCAATAACCTTCACACTTTTTTTCTTCCTTCCTTCTATTTCAACTCATGCTAGTTTCACTCTGCGACAGCACAGATGCCTTGTGAGCCACTGTGACCTTCCTTTCCCTTTCTAAATCTCATTAATATATTCCTTCCTCCATCCAAAACTTTATGGACTCTGTAAAGCCTGCTACAACGAGCCCTCAGAGGGACCTCACTGCATTTTGACTTCATAAAGGATGGCATAGATACCTGCAGGACAACCAGATGGTGAAAAATGGCACCTTGGTAAGGCTGGTCACCTCTTAGAAACAGAGACCTTGATAGACACCTACAGGCTCACTCTTAGTGCTATGGGTCAGACTCCAGGTTAGGGCAGATTACTTCACATTTGTCACTCCAGATCTCAGGTACTGTCCTTTGAATTAAAAAAAAAAAAAAAAAGATAGCTGCTCTAACAGCTGCTCTACCCATTTCTGTGATCCTCCCTTGTCCTGTGAGTCCTCAGGACAGCTCAAAGCCTTAACCATTGCAATAGACAGCAATTACTCCCAGGCTTTAGTCAATACCTTATTTTCAGTGAGGACAAAAGGGAGTATTTGCAAGCCCAAACTAACATTTCATAAGAACCATGGAAATTTTCACAGCTTGACCTGGGGTTAGGGCTCTAAATAAGCTTAGCTGTATTTACTCATGTTCTGGGATGACTACACTGAACCACAGCTGGGTGCTGGTCTTCCTAAATCACATCAGTACCAATTGCCTGACTCCTTCACCGATGTTACAAACACTTCAACAGGTAAATTCAACATCGGCTGTAAAACTATTTGGGTTTGAATTATCCAAGGACTTCATGGATGGTCCCTTAGCACATGCCACAGACTGTTCGTTATATTCACTATGTGGAAAACCCAAATACCTTAAACGGGAATAATGAGTTCTGTAGTTTTCAGTAACAAAAATTATTTTCAAGAGGCCCTTTTAAAAAAACAAAAAAAAAAGGTATGTAGAAATGAAGTTGCAGATGACTTTATCCACCCTTTTCCTCTTCAGCTGACAGTTCAAGCTCCATACCAGGAAGCAGGCATGTGCCCAGGGCTGTGTTCTGCAACATTATTTAAGCACCACCCTTTGAAGAGGTGCTGTCTTTGGGGAATGGCTGTCAGACTAAGGTCATGTCTGTGCATCTCTGCTATTTGCCTATGTGTCACTTTTATTTAAAGAATATAGAAATAAATGCCAACATCCAGATTTGCATTTCCTCTATCTCTGCTAAGCAGTTTATTCTGTTTTAGATTCTGTTTGTGAACTTTCTGACTGCTACATTTACCACAGTTGTATGCTAACCAATAGAATTCAAGACCATGTTTTGTTGAAATTTATGGTCATCAAATATACAACATTCATGACATTTTAGAACCAAGTGATTAAGTAGGCCACAATCTCTAGAATGTAGATAACCCCTATGTTTCTTATGAATTTACCTGTTTTTTATGAAGTTGGTGGTGGATTTAGCAATGCTGGGTAATGGTTGGACTCAAAGATCTTAGAGGTCTTTTCTAATGTACATGATTCTATGATTCTGGTGTAGTCCTTACTCCCACACCTCAATATAGATGATGGAAATTAATTTCCAGAAACTTTTCCTTCTTTCCTAATGGTAGAAACATTGTTAACATCTACACTGATTTTTATTCGGTTCTCTTCTCCATACATAACAACAAGACCTACACTTAAAAGATAAATACCATAAATATATTTTTAAAGTATTTTTGCTCTTCAATTAAGACTGCTTTACTGCAGACTCACTAGGGAGGACAGGATCTGAATTGCTTTGTTTTGGGTTTTTTTTTTTTTGTGATTTCCATCAGCTCCCCATTTTCTCTCAAGACACATGCAGTATTTATAACTCTTGTGTTTTACTGGGGTAAGTTACATTGTACTGACAGCCCATTGTCCCTGCTACTTGTCAATGGACCCTGGTAATATATTATTTCTCTCTCATTCTGTACCTGAGGCAAGTTTAGCAGAAGACTGTGCTAGATGGCTCATACAAAATCCATTACAGCAGCTCCCAAGGTGAAGGAGTCTCTGTGAGACATTTGTCATACAGACTTCCTGAAGACCAGAGACTGTGACTAGGGAGACAAAAAAGTGCCCTGAGTGTGAAAGCAGGCAAATCAAAAATCTTGTCCTGGACTTTTCCTGCCATAGAAGCAAACATCAGCCAGGCTAGTCAGATGGGAGCACTGTGAGCTGCAGGGAAAGCAAGCTGCAGCTGCGCGGGTGCTCTCCAACAGCCAAGCAGAGGGAGGAATTCATCCAGATTAGTTTACTCATTAATTTCCTTTGTAATTCATTGTAGTTCCCATTGTAATAGGAAGCACTCTATCACAAGGAGATCTTGATTTAGAATATTTAAGAGCAGGGAATGGAAGTCAAAATCAAGCAGTTGGAATGTCCAGGTAGAATGAGTGCACACAATTTGTCTCTGTCATCTATACCATGAGTTCACTCATGCAAAGTATAACCATCCATGAAGGGCTCAACCCATGAAGAACACCATCCATCAGAGCTCCAGACTCCAGTAAAACACAGTTTGTCTTGGAGAATCTGCTTTCTTTCTTGATTAGAGTAACATGAACACAAGCTTAACCTTGCTCAAAGACTGATATACTTTCCAAACTTTTCTTCCCTGTTGCCTGTTCTGAGTAACCAGTAAATGCTGAAAAAAAATAAGGTAGGCAAATTCAGAATTTAGAGCTGATTATATTATTTTCACAATCTCTACTGAAATTCTGGAAATTAAATGGTCCTAGAAGTGCAAAGACTGCTATGAGGTTTTGTTATTCTCTAGGCCATTTTCCTCTCAATCTGTGAATAGAGATCTCATCCAAATTGATGGAGTTATATTCATCTAACAGCACCAAGGGGAAGGCCCTGCCAATCCCTCATGTTATTGACAGTATTAAAGTCAAAAATTTTCAATTTTTAATTATTTCCAGATTCTATTAATGTCTCATAAACTGTGACAGCTACTTTTTATGCAGGACACGCCCAGGCTGCTGAGGGAACATTTTCAGTGTTCATTTATATTAATCTTTCTTTTCCCCAATTTTTTATGAAATCTATCAAACAGAAAAATGTTTGAAATCTGAGCCAGTTTCTTTCAACAATTTAAATGCCAGTGGAAGATGTGAATAAAGGGATGGAGATCTGAGAAGTTGGTAAATCAAGCTACACTGATTTCAGAACAGTATCACAAACCTGTAAAACTCAACATTGCAAAGGCAGCATAAACCTACCCAACAGTGACTTTTTCCCCCAAAAAATTATGATGATTTTGTCTGGTTTTTGAACCTCTACCTTTTAACCTGCTTGTTTTTACACAGCTACTGTGTTGTGACTTGTCTATGGCTACAACTCAGCCCCTCTGCCCATAACTGCATGGATACTAGATGGAGTGAAAAAAAAAAAAAAAAGCTACTATTGTGAGATTTTAGAGCCCAAGATTTCCCCAACTGAAAATTAATTTGCCTCTTTCTTGCTTTCTTACTCTGGTTTAGTGCTATTGAGACAGAGCTACAAATTCTGCTGTGGAAGAGAAATTTATAACACGAAGCATTAAATCAGTTTTTATCCTGTAATGTTAAATGCTTTTTGGTCCACTCACCACTGAAGTAACTGGGTGGTTTTCCACTGAATTCAATGGCTTTTGCATTAAGCCAAAATGAATGAATGAAACAGTAGGACACTACAGCACATACAAAGAGCAGGACAGTATATTATTACATGCATATGTTTTCTCATCACAATTGGTGTTTCAGGCTGTTAATCACTGCCACTCCCCATAAAATAACAAAAGATTTCTGGGCCTGGAAAAGATAAATTATTTCAGTGGGTTTTTTTCTATTGATTTTTTTTTAGGTGTATCCAAATAACACATGCCAAAAAGTGACACAGTTACTATGTTTATGTAAATTCAGAGAAGTTATAAAAAAAATAAATTTCCTTGGTACTTTAAAAAATAGTCACCTAGCTTTTCCAAAATATTTAGGTACTCACAATATGTACTATTTTTTTCATAGGAAATTACATGCCAGCACGAATGCATATATTCAAACCCAAGCAAACATCAGAAGAATTTGCCTTGATGATAGTCCATATGTCTCAATATCTGCTAACATTACTCATCTGCACATCTAAGTTTTGTTAAATGTACTAACTATGTGACACTCCACCCTTGTTGCAACATCAACTTGCAATATCCAGCATTTTTGTACTTCAAGGACTTCTTGTCTTTTAGGGCAGGGGTCTGGAGTATCTGAATAGTGGGGGAAAAAAGGAAAGGGGAAAAAAATAATTACATGATTTTGTAGACACCGAGGTAACTTAATCAATTTATAGATTTTATTTATTTATTAAAATTTATTAAAACAAAGTCACACCCTGAAAAGTTAATCATAGTATATTGTTTATAAACTCACCATTGTTGCATATGTACTACATAAAAAAACTTTTACATGGATGATCAGATAACAATCTTGTTTAATAAGACTTCCATTGAGAGGATGGGTGGTGCCCCAGGGATGAATGAGCTGTGAAGTGACAAGGAGAAGAAGTGCTTTCTGTCAGTTCCCAATGTCCATTGATTCAACCATTCATTCAAAGGAAAAGAACCAAATCTTCTTGGGTACATGTGAAACAAGAAAGAACTTCTCATGTACAGTAGCATAAAAATGTGCTCCAGAGCAGAGGACAAATTAAGATAATTGAAAAAAGTTTGGAGGAAAGAGAGAGGAAGGCTAAAATGTATCTATGTGGAATTAGTGCTGGGTCTCTGGGGCCTTTATTTTGTTGTGAGTAGCTGTAGTATATTCTGCCTCATTTCACTTCTAGAGGAAATTACAAATCCTTAAAAACCCCACCACAGTCATGAAGCATCAAATATTAAAAATCTGAGAAAACTTGATGCTTTCTGGGATATTTCCAGATCCCACTTAATTTGTGACTCATGATAGCAATTATCCTCTCCATGCTAGGGGTACAGTAACTAATTAAGTAGGCTCATGAAAGCACCTTCAGAATCTGGAAGGAAAAGCATAACTGATGTGATTATATTCTTGACAGGTTCCTCTGTCCAAAGCAAACTTTAAACTGCTTAAGTCCACAGTTCAAATGAATAGAAATCAAGTGCCCTGGGACTGGAAGTATTTTAATGCAGTTTAATGTACCATTCACTTTAAAAGATATTGTTCTTTGGAGGAGTCGTTCTTTATATTTTATGATGTTTGGAGGCAAAGCTGCCTAATGACTATAACTAAAAGCTGTCTGGGTTATAAGTACAACTCAACTATTTAAACATCACTCATTATGGAGGAAGACGGATGGCTACCTTGATTCACAGCCTGCCAAGTTATTATAAGTTCAAGGTACTGAACCTCCTGGAAACCAAATAAACTTCACAGCCTGAGCGAACCCGAAGGACAACACTAAGAACAGCCATGCTGGCACCCTCTCTTGAACTCTGAGTTCCTGAAAATGGACGATCAAAGCTCCCATGCTCCTGATAGCAATTCAGATGCTTTGGTACCACACATTTGCATCCTTCCTATGTTGTTTTTTTGTTGTTTGTTTGTTTTTTTCCCTTGCAATCTAGTAAACAGGATGAAATAAAAAATGAGAAAAGAAAGAATAAAAAAGATGAAAAGAAGAAAAAACAGAAGTCAGAAAAGTATCTAAGCTTTCCCAAGGAAAAGATTGCTAACAGAATTAATTTATTTGTACTGACATTGAATCAGAGTTATGGACAAGAATTTGCTGAAGTAAGGAGCTTACATGTATGTCTGAGAGAGTTGCTCAGTCACGCCATTCCTTGTGGAACTTTTCTGGAGGTGGTGTTGCAAGGAATGTAGTTTTCACATTGTGAGTAGACCGAAACTCACTATTCCATTCTGGATGGATGAAGTGATTAAAGCCCTCTTCTTCCCAAAGACATTTGCTGAGATTTCAGTTGCTGAGGTGTAAATGGGTAAGGGCAAGAAGCTCTCTTGCTTAGAAAGCAGAGATGACGTCCAAACACTTATTAAAAAAAAAAAAGAAAAACAATCTGTGATTCAATGTTTCACTTAGCTGAGAATCCAGTTAATATTTAAATAAAATTGTGCATATCTGTGTTTGAGTGCAGATGTATAAACATTGTGTTATATGTGCATATGTGTGTGTTAGCATGCACCAAAATGTATAGCTGTTTAGAGTTTTTCAATGCTTTTTTCTTTTTATTGTACAACTTTTTTGTCATTTATATTTAATCACTTAGAGGAGGAGGACTATTTTTCATTATCTCAGCACAAAAGACAGACTAGGTCGTCAGTAGTATTAAACAAGGTGATATTCTTTCCCTACCTCCACACACAGTAGCATTCTCAACATAATTACTTACATTTAAAAAGTGGACGAGAACTACAACCCGTCTGAGTCCTTTCAGAAGCAGAAAACATTCTTGCTCAGTGTTCAGATCACAGGATCACTCTGTCACGTGCAGGTTATGTGGCTGATTATACCTGGATGACTTCACAGCATTCTGCCAAAGACTTTAAGCTTTTTTAATGCTACTATTAAAGTTTTCCCTCTGCAGCTAGGTTTAAAACACTTAAGATTTTGAAATAATTCCATTACAGATCTCTGACACAACATTTTCCACTCTGATGCACTCTTCTAAGGATTAAATTATGTAAATAAAAGAATCCTGCATGTGACAACATGTTTTGAGAGACTCAATGCCATAAAAATATGTTTTAGCTACTTAAGTTAATTGATTTTTAGACAACCCTTAAACAAGTCTGCAATTGCTACTGTCTTCTCCTTGGAAATAAAGCCCTCCTTCTGGCTAGACTATTTCAACTTTCAGAAGTTTGACACTAATTTCTCTGTCCAATTATTTTGTTCCAAGGCACTCTGCTATAAATTACTGAAATTCTAAAACATGAAGGCATGTTTACCTGCTCAAGATACTACTTCAGCTGAAAATATGCAGTGTTTTTCTTTTCAATAGAATTATTACACCTTTAGGGTAACAGCTAAGGATTCCTTTTATGTTTCCTTTAAAGGTATAATTCTTCTTTTAATTAATTTTCTATTGTATGTTACTGTCTTTCATTTAACAAAGAATTTTAAATATAATTAACTGCACCATAAGAAAATGATATAGCATAGCTGCACTCAGAAACAGATGAGTTTGCCTCTCGTAAAAAGGAGAAAAATATTTCAAATTAAAGAAGAAGTTGCCTACTATTACAGTCTTAAGTGCACATTTCATTTATTTTATGGAAAAGAAAATATCAGGCCTCTGAAGTCAAGAGGCAATGATTTTCATCTGTCACTTTTGGTAATGGAGGCTAAGCTACTTAGTGCTATCTAGGGTATTTAACTACAAAATTACAATGAAACTAATGGGACCTGCACAGCTAAGCCTTGTGCTTTGTATTCAGTCACAGTATCAGCTGTAGGATCCTAAAAAACTGCAAAAGCTACTGTCAGCTTTGAAACTGGCTGGGTTGCTTAGCTTGTCCACTTACCTCAATCCTTGTTGGGCAAAGAGCAAACCTTGACATAATTATTGCATTTTCCATTTGGGAACAAAACGTGTAAATAATTTCCTGTTAGTAAAAGGGCTTTGTTCTTACAAATCTTTCCTGTCACTACAGCTGTGGTATTGATGAATTAACCATGGGGGGTGGGGGGAACAATCATTGTTTTACTGCCCTTAATATGAGAAGCAATATTCAAGCAGAAATATGAGAATGGAAATATCAGAATAGAAAAAAAGACAATGGAGAAGTTGTTGAAGAGAGCTTTGACTCACCATACAGTGGGCTGTAACACTGATAATTAGGTCTGATAGCTGCAGAGCAGCAGCATCTTCAAAAGGTCTGTTCTGCCTTCTGTCCACACTATCTTAGTTTTGAACATTTTGTCTTTATTCTTCTATTGCAAGCAGAGAATCCAGTGCAGGCAGAGCAGACATTACCCCAACAACTTCAGTTATTTTTGTAAGCCTCAAAATGAGACCAGAAGGAAAACATTCAGACAAAATAATAGGCTTCTATCAAATTTGTCTCAATATTTTCAGCACTTCCCACTGGATCTGGAACATGCTCACACACAGTAGGCACTGATGAAATGGGGCCATGATTTCTCTTGGACTCACAAAGGTTCTACTTAATTTTGATGTGAGTCAGTTCCCATCAGATGTACCATAAACACTTCCACCCCACAGAAATCAGGGGGAGGTGAACAAGGGCCACCAAGCAAGGAGTTGTAGGGAGGAATTAGTATGAATTCTTTTGTATCCCTAAGGGTTGACGCAACCAAACTGTGCTCTGAGGAATGATGCTGCAATTTATTCACTGAGTCACTCAATGCCAGAAATTTTGGCTTTGTTATTTGTAAGGTGGGCAATATAAAATGCAATTTTCCTTGTGATGAAAATGAAATGTTTGAGGAAAGGATATTTGACGCTTCAGAGCACTTTAGCTTATAAAGAGGAAACTGAGATCTGAAGTGCTATTATTATGAAACATCTTTAAAATATTTTGGATAACATAATTTAAAACCTGGTTCCAGTAAACTTAAGAAAATGGATACCATTACTTTTCTGGAGATGAATGTTTATTGGGAGCTATATAGCTCCCTATGCACTATGCAGCTGTATAGTCTTACCACACCAGAGGGGCAAGGGGGAACTGCTGGGGCTCCACTGCCTGCAGAGAGACTCTGGAGGTATGTGAAGCACAGGGAACCAGCCAAGGCACTTTGCTGTGGTTCCTCAGCTCAGCTGAGTAAAAAAAGAGTCTGAGGAATCAGCAAGTGCACTCTGAAAGAAAAGAACTGGAACACAAACTAATTGTTAAATTTTATTTAATAAAGGGAACAAATAGAGCTGCTACCAGGACCAACAGAGCTACTAACCCCATTCTATGTAATTGCCTTCACGGAGCAAAAACTTCCTTAACTGGGATCATGTTGAATACTTGCAAAAGGGTTATCATTTCCAAACCTCAATTTCAAGAATTTGGAAGCACATATTTTTTAACTGGTCAAACAACTCATAGTGTCTCCAAAATAAAAGTTTTTAAATGTAACAATGAAGAAAATTAATAAGGAGTTAAACCAGTTAAATCAACAACAACAACAAAATAAAATTACTGATGATAAGATGTTCTCTATGACTTATTGTCCTTCTTTGTATGGAGTATGTGCAGAAGCAAGTTATATCCTTGGAGAAAGATGTTCTGTACAAACATTCCCTTTCATGGTTCCATATTTTGTAGATAAAATATTTTTTTAAACAACTGTAAGCCTTTAATTTCACAGAGACTCATGCTTTGAAAATAAAAGAACGTTTCATTTGAAAATATTGGAAAAAGAGAAAATGAAGTGTTCTTCATCTCTACCTGCCTGCCAAGTTATCATTCCCTCCTGAGTAGAAAAGTTCATTTATTTAGTGATCATGAAATGTAAAAAAATGTTTTGTTTTAAGTCTTCAGGATTTTATCTGCCACTCTAAACCACACACCCTGCTGTCTTTGTCAAAGGGTCAAAACAAAGAGGTTTTCAAATTGCTGGAGCAGGTACCAAGGGAAAATGCAAATCTTTCATAATCCAAAAATGTCTCTTTTGTTAGCATTTTGTGGACCAGATATACAATGTCAATTTTTTTTAATAAATTCTCAGACCACCAACCAGCATCAGTAAATACGTAGCTATACACCTACACGTGAGTACATGAAGGTAGAGACTATAAACCAGAACTGTCTGGAGAAACATTTGTGTTATTTCTACAAAATGAACAAACAGTAAATTAAAAGATTTGTAAAAAGCTAAGAAGAATCAAATCTGGATTCCTTTATAGCAATCCAATAATTGTGCAAATAGTTTTTAAATTCCACACAATTCCATCTCTTTGCTACAACAACTCAGGTGCCCAGATTACATACAAACAAAACTTGAAAGTGGTGATTCATTTTGTCTGTAAACACAGAGTTTACCTGAATCCTTTCATGTCTTCTTTTCCTACTATTTTTTCCCACATTTCATCTACCTGTTTTGAGATCTTTCCATGCACAGTTCTGAACATCTTCCCAGGAAAGAGCTGCCATAATATTCTTCCAAGGCAAAGTTCTTCATTTCTGTTTCACTTTAGGAAGCAATTTGCCATCTCTCGGGCTGTCACCATAAAGGCAAATAGGTATGTTCTCTTTCATAATATGAAAATACAGAGAGGTAAATGTATTCGAGTCCTTTGGACAAGAAACCTCCAGTTTCCAACCTGCAGTTGACTGATCTCCATCTCCAGCCTTCAGTTCTCTTTTTGGTGAACACGTATCAGATTCTACAATCCTGAAGAAACTGATCACTGAGAATGAGAATTATGTCAGGTAATTCACACCTATCTCTACTCTTTAGAAAGGAATCTTTCCTTTATAAAAAGGTATTGATGTTATAAAGTACAAAGATATAAAAAGGTAGAGATGGACTGAGATTTTTATAAGGAGCGATGCATAACACAATGCTAAGAAATAAATGTGAATAGTCTTCTCTCTAAAGCTGCTTGTCACATAGATTTGTGTATTTGTCTTCCATTGCTCCCTGAACAAGCTTTGTAATGATACTTCAGCAAGTGATTGAAGTGGGGGGAGAAAAAAATTCCATAAAGAGTAGTAGGGGAAAGTCCTAGCTGTGAGCTTCACTTGGTGCACAGTTTTGAATCTCCTGATTTTTTTTCCTAGTGTGAATCTAAAAACTCTTTTGGTATACTCATAAGATATTTCTTCATGGAAAGTAAGATTCGTCTCACCTAGCTCTAGTGATATGAAACACAGATCTCTAGTCTGAGAGAATCCTTGAGGGTTGTACTATGGACTGCAAGAAAAAAGTCCTTCTAATTATCAAGTCAGGTACTGTAATGTCTGGGGCAGTTCTCCAGACATGCCCATCTTCCTCCATTGACTCCAGAGGGAGCTTACATGATTCATTCAGACCACATGTACAACCTTCATGTGGCTGACATCAGGCCAGCCCCAGCTTGCAAGGTGGCATCCCAGACAAGGAATGATAGTGTAGAAAACAGCTTAAACCATTCCTCCCACACTAACCTGCTCTCACTGTACTCCTTTTGAGAGACAGGTCCCTCCTGCTTGTTTTAGGAATCAGGGCATAATTCCACGAGGAGGACAGAAGCACTCTCCCTCCTTTGTTCAATCAAAGTGCCACAAAGTTCCAGCATTAACTTTTCACAGTAAGGTTTTAAGGAACAAGGTGCAGAAGGAGAAATGATCATCAGACTGTTCTGCAGGAAAGACCAGCTTGGCATTAAACAGAAGAGGGGAAAATTGTATGAGGAGAATTTTCCTTTTGAATTAAATAGCTACTTGTAAACTCACATGCCACTTTTGCAGTCTAGACTGTTGTGACAGCCATGCCCATGCGAAATAAGTTACAAAAATCTTTATTCTTATTCTGTTAACAACTTTTAAGGAAAAAAATTAAGACGGTCTAGAGAAGAGTGTTGTGCAAAGACTGTGCTTGCTATAGGCTCTCAGCACCATCCAAATAACTTTATGAAACACCACACAAAAGCCAATGAAAATAAAGTTTGGAGCATTCAAACGCTCCTAAATTTAGATGTCTGGTATTTTATGTCTCTGTTAGTTATCCTTATTTCAATCCTCCACCCATATCAGTTCTATTTTCATCTGAGCTAACCATGTAGCTATTCTTATAACTCTACCATTCTTCCCAATAACACTGCTGTTTTTCGACTAGAAAGTCTGTTGAATATTGATATAGCATTAGAGCTTCCAAGTGTTTAAAATACATTTGAATAACTTGAGGTTTTGTATCATTTCACATGTTTAAAAGTGCTAGCAATGTTTACTAATTAAGCAATTGTGAAACATTTGCAATTATTTCAGGTATCCCAGATTCAAGTCAATAAAACTGGTTGAGAACTACATATTATTAGCTCTCACTCATGTGATGGAGTATATTTATCCCACTATTTAAGCTGCATGGGTTCATTAAAAGGTGCAGAACCAAAGCAAAGGAAAAAATCTTATCTTTTTTAACTAGCTTTGATTCTGAGTGGTTATTTTAACACAAGTGTCTTTTTTCTTTCACTGCATGTTTAGAGACACCTCTCCTATGATGATAAAAGACAAACATCAGGACTTCTTTGCTTTATGCTGAGCTACTTATTTCAACATCACAGTAGTGGGATAATTTGCAGTAGATGTGTTGACTAATATACAGGTTTATGCCTGCTGGACGTGACAAACTGCAGGTGGGAAAACTGGGATGTGTCTTAAAAGGACATAGAATTGTTTTTCCCTCCTTTTATATATTTTGTCTACAAATCCTAGAACACTTAAAGAATTAAAAACACCTATTGCATCTGTGCAATGATTGTCATATAATTACTACACTGATTATAGTTGGTTATTGAACTATTTATCCAAGTCAATTGCTGGGTTTGGGAGGGCCGGTGAGGGGGGTGAAGAAAAAGAAGATCATGAGGGATTTTCTCCTGTGCTGTGAGCCTTCTTTGCAGCATCTCCAGCTCTGCTCTAAAAATGTACAGATTTGGTCATGTTGGTCATGTCACCAGAGAAAGACCTTTAAGCTAAAACCGTACTCCTGTAGTATAATATGTAACCCAAGATTGGGTAGCTTATCTTTCTGATTGCAGCTATGCATTCTAGTAAAGTAAAACCTAGGTTTCTCAAAGTATCTAAAATCCCACACACTTATTTAAAGGATTTCTTGGAGTGTTGCAGAAGAGATAAAGGTGATGTAAAGTATCTATGTCCGATCTCAGGAATCTTTTATAGAAAACTGCTTTGTTTTACTGACTTGGCACTGGTCTAAAGAAAGCTGACACAGCAGTCAATAAACAGATCTCGAGAAACTAAATCCTATTCAAATTTTTTCTTTAAATTTTTAGCAATTAAGACTCCTTTTCCAGTATTTAGATAATTCTAATAGAATTGTGTGATTTGATATTATTAGAAGGGAAACCTGTACCTTTACATCTACTTGCCGCAGGAAAACCTGGTGCATTGCAGTTTCTGTTCCTCTTTCCTTACCAGAAGGAGAACCTGCTGGGCAACTTCTATTTCTCCCATTCGTTCTGCAATAGAAAGCAACAGTGACATCAGAAAGTCCTGTCCCAATTGCTCACGACTGTCCATGACTGCAGGACCTTGTGATGTGCAGAATCCTAACACATTCACTAAGACTAATGGTTAACTACTAAATTGACAAAGGAGACAATTTCTCTAAAAAGAGAAATATTAGCAAGAATCCCTCACAGACACATGAAGGACATAACTGGTACAGCACAGTGAAAGAAGAATTTGACAAAATGCTATACTGTGGTATGAGTTTTTCTGTTGAGCTGCTCAGAAATTCTTTTCAGAACAGGAGATTAAATTCCCAGATGTCTGTATTTTCATGGAAATGGTTTGATTTTCAAGGGAAAAAAAAGTTTCTGAAAATCGAAACAAAATAATTTGACTTAGGTGAGCTCATCTAGTTAATAGAACATCAAAATACTTCATCTTAGTTAAAAATGGCAAAATGAGTTAGTTTAGTGTTTCTGAATCAAAATCTTTTATAATTTCTGTCAAGCAGTGTGCTTTGACCTTTTGTTCCAATTTGGAAAGTAAACAGGTGCTGAAATGAGTAAATGTGACAGAAACTCCACTTTGCTTCAGCTGCATTTATGTGCATGTGCAGCACAGTTAAATTCTGGAGGGTCTTCTACAGCATCCTGCTTTTCAAAAAAAAAAAAAAGCAGAAGTAAATTTGGGATCATTCTGTATTTTCAGCTATTGCAGCACTAATGGAAATGGGCTTACATATATCAGGACTACATATACAAAATTCATGGTTACATATTAACATACATTTCAGTTGAACTCTTCCAGGTTTAATTTGAAAATGACAATAAAAATAACAAATGAGGAAGTCTTTTAAAACTGCAACATATTCTCTTTTACTTTACAATTTCCTGCCCCAATTTTTTCTTCATTCTTCATGTGTCTTCCATCCCATAGTACGTTTTTTTTTAATTACTTTAAAGAGAATGTAGCACATGATATCTCTCAAAAATAATTAGCATAAAGCAGAGAGCTGTAGGGCAAATTAATTTTTTTTTAATTTTTATTATNAATTTTTATTATTTCTTTTTTTTTTTTTCAGTTTCTTTGGGAGTCCAGTGCAGAGATGGGCTTAAGCCACAGGCTTGGCACTGGGTTTGATGCAAACTTGAGGGAGAAGGTGCTGCTGACAGATAAAAGTGCAGTTTGTGAAAGTTCCATAGCACTTCCCTCCCATCTCTTCAGCCACCAGAACTACAGCAGAAATACTGCACAGCACAAAAGGAGACAAGAGGCAGTTTCTGGAATTCTGCAGAACAGGTCCTGGCTGTAGGAAGCTAATATTGGTTTTGAAAACAATCTTTGGAGGTGGTGTACGTTTCTCAGAAAGCTCTGCAGGTGGCCCTAGTGCTGAGCTTTGTAAGTACAAAGCTTTCAGGCATCATCACACAGATCTGCTGTACACGTAAACCTGTTCTTAGAGTGGATGTAAGGTGCCTAAATGCAAGATCACAGTAGCAATATTAGTAATAATAATAACAATAAATTATAATAAATTATAACAGCACCATTAACAAAAGCTGTGAACACTCTGCCTTATGTGATCCCTAAAAGGGAAGCTCAAAAGCTAAAGTGTAGAAATAGGTTTTTATTGGTTTCTCCCTTCTGCAGCATTCATGAGTCACATGAGTTCACCAAAAAAAAAAAAAAAAGAAAGAAAAAAGAGGCTTAGACCTGCCTCTTTTAATAGTTTAGCTGAAGGAGAAAGATGATGCAAGCTGTCCCATTCACTGCTGACCGAGCTTCTTACTCAGGACACGACAGAACTTGACTGCAAAGGCAAGAAAGAATTGCTGTAAGTGGCAGAATAGGAAAGGGGTATCCCTGGAGGCTGCTCTTTCATTGCCAGCCTCTATAATTACACACTGCCTTTCAAGCAACTTGTGAAAGCTGTCTTTGCAGCCTGCTTCTCTTTCCCAGGCCCCGGGGAAAGTGCATCATAGCCATTCCCTGCCAAATCCAAACACCTTATGATCAAGCATTTCTAAATATGGCTCTGCAGTGAAGCTGCTGGGGGAAAGGAAAAAAAAAGGTGAAACTTTTTTCCATGCATGTCTCACCTGGAAAGCTTTTAAGGTTCAGAATAGCACTGCAGAGTGATGAGCTGAAAGACTTTATAACAAATGATAGCCCTAACTCTGATATTTTTCTTACCATTTAGAGATCACTAGTTAAAACAAACTGTGATTGCTTGTATTTCTTAAAATCTTTCAAAACCTTAAACCTCTTCAAAAAATGGAAATTCTCTCCATCTAGCCCACGTCAAAGATGCTGTCAAAACCATGAGGAAAACATCTTTGTGCTATTACTAAAAAATGCACATTACAGCATGGATAACAAAGGACACATGCATGTCCTCCTGCGTGCTTATGGGCAGGGAAGAATAGCTATTTTTCTCTCCACAGCCTCATGTGGTAAGAAGCTAGATCATTCCAGCTCATGTTATTACATTCCTTGGGAACATTCTTGTACAATACCACACTGCTTCCCTGGTGCTAAGTGATAAAGATTGCAACTCCTTGCCTTGGTCTGGTGAACACTTGTGCGAAGAGATTCAATTTCTTAAGTGAGTAAAAGCACACTGACATAGGTATGGAGTGCAGAGGCGGCCTCTGGATAGGGAAAGGCAAACATAGATATGTCCTTCAGTTGCTCTTTTCTCAGCTGATTCAAGTTCCCAAGGCTAAACTTGTTGTGTTATCCTTTCCAGTAACTGTGCGCTTTGGAAGGATAAAGAACTATTTTAAGTTCTCATTTATATGGTGTGCTATAAAATAAGGCCCAAGATGGATGAACAGGGGCTCTGTTTTTTAACAACAGTGACTTAGAGATCTGCACATCAGCCATCTCTCCTGTAGAGTCAGACAGATTTACAGTGCCTGGAAATGTTTGCCAACAAAGATGTTATTGTAACTCCAGTGCCTGCTCAGGGAAGTTTATGAGGTAGAGCTAGAAACTGTTCATATTGTCTTCCTGCACTTGATGTATAGGAGAGACAAGATGCCAGATACATTGCCGAGTTAAAAACAAAGCTACTGCAATGTTAGGATTATATCTAACATCAAGTACCTCATGTTCTGGTCAGCTGCCTCCACCCTTCACCTAGAAAGTTTGCCGTGTTTAACCCTCCTTGCACGGCTGTGGACAACTCAGTTACCTCTTCTGTGCTTTTGCTTGCACTGATAAATAGAGGCAGTGTTCATTATCTGGCACAAATTATTGCATCTGTTCAGTTCTTTGTGAGACAGCTGCCTGGTCTTTCATAGGGCTGGTTGTAGTCTACAATGTTAGTAGACGACTTTTTTCTCTCAGAAGCAATCAAAAGACAACCCATCCCTGTATGATGGGTAATTTCTCTAAGCAGGAATAATCCACTGAGAACTAAGAGTAACTAAACTTTTATTGTGGTATTATCCTCCTTTCCAAAATATAGTAGTGCTGTTTGGTTTGGGTTTTTCTTCATATTGACCTCTTGAATTGTCATTTTGTTTTTCTAAACACCTGTCAACTTAAGAGAGTTACTCAAGACAGATCATAAATCTTTATCCAAAGGCAGTTCTACTTGCTAGAAGAACACGAGATAGTTCTGCTTCTTCTGCTTGTAATTCTTGGACCATACATTAATTTTATGTGTGTTTATGTGTCTAAAATGACTCTTAAATAAATCTCCTGTATGACTATTAAACTGAATATTAGCTGTAATTTATTTAGTGAAATTTTAAAGAATTTTTTGCAACTTTTTTTTTTCTCTTGGAGGAAGTTAAGTAAGCCCCATAATAAATCGCCCTATCAAGGAGGAATACCCTGACTTTTGGCTTCTACACTTTGCAGTGATTGTGTTGAGCCTATGCTCCAGAACCAATGCTTTCCTGTGAATGCATCACTGACATTAGCTGCACATTCCTTGGATAGCAGTGAAGTATTCGGCCGTCTAGACAAAGCCAAATAAGAGCACAAAGCTTACTTTGAGCAAATCACTAACAACTTCTGTTGGCCAACAATGGGCAGAAAGGTTCTCTGATCCCTTTTGCTGTGGTGCATGGGAGTAAGTCCAGGCTCTATGCAAACCACATCACTGCAACACGTGCTACTCCATCATTTCCATTCTAGGAAGAAAAAATACAATCCAGAGAGGCTATAAAGAAACGTGGGAACACAGCCAAAGTAGTTGCTGCTGAACCTCTCCTTTGGCATGGTCAGTTTTTAAGCGCCCAGGTGTACCTTAATGTTGGAGGCATATAGACCAAGCAGGTGGTACCTGGCCAATCACTCAGTTGTTGGAATGGTTCTGTTGATGTGTTTTTTGGTTTTATCAGTTTTCTGTATGTATTTATTCTATATTTTATACTGTTTTATATAAGTTACAATGGTTTGTCCCATGTACCCCATATTTAACCCTTCATGGTTTCCCCGGAGTTATGGTTATGCACCAATCACCAGTTAAGGAACCCCCCAGCCCTGTCACTTCAGGCCCCCACCCTGTGTCTGGAAAGTTCCAGGGAGAGCGTCGAATGATTGGCCAGGATCCAAGAAGTTCCCTTCCTTGAATTATTGATTTGTTCTATTGATTGTCATTTATGTACAGGGTCACCCCCTCCATACCCCTGACTGGTTCCCCCCTGTGCCCTCCTCCCTTTCTCCACCCCCACACTTAAGGTGTTACATGAGGAAGATCTGCGCTCTCGTGGGCAGACTGTCTGGTGGACACATGGTCCCGCGTGGGCCTCAATAAACTCCAGCAGAAGTTCCCCATAGGAGTCCTTCCTTTATTCCTCGCCACTGCTCACGCTGCCGCTGCGGCAAGGCCCAACAGGATCGGGGAAGTGTCTCAGGATACCAAACTGAACCTTCACTGCGGCCGGTGTCAGGGCTGGCCAGGCAACGCGGGACAGGGGGCCCGAGACACACTGGACCACCACAATTCTGTTTCTCTCACATTTCTGTCCAGTTCCATGTTTGGAACATTACTTTGTCCAGGCTTAAAATTTAGCATTGAATATTTTTTTTTGCTTGTGGTGAAAGCAGATTTTCTCTCCGTGATCCATTTGGATTTAGAAGTGAAACTCTGAGAGGAGTTGTTTTTTTCCCCGAATTCCTTGGTTATATGAAATATCTTCCCAGAAAACTGACTTTTTAAAAGTACCCTAGAATCAGATTTAACCATATGCTCCATTAGAAAGAATGAGAAAATGATACATTTCAAGATAACAGATAAAAAAATTTGCATCCATGCAATGTTTGAAGAGATTTTTCAGATGTGAATGAAAACGGGATTTATTGGAGTACTGTTTCCTGTGAGTCTATTTTGGTTTCTTTTGTTCATTAAAAGCAACGAGAGTTTTGCTTAATCAAAGATTAAAAATCATGTGGGTCACTTTTTCAGTGTTATGAACAGATATTACTAGATAAATTAGACATAACCATCTTGATATAACAGAAACTGATAATCTAATCCATTCTGAATAGCACAATAATATAGATTACAATAGTACACACCAGTACTGTCAGCTAGAGAAGTTGATCTTATGAAATGTCTGATCTCTCCATCTAGTCTGTAAACTTTTTTTTTATTTTAATGATCTTCATAATAAGAAAACTGAGATCACAAGTAGTGATATTACAAACAACACCCATCTCATTCATTCTCCAATGACAATGAACTCACTGCATCATTCCAATTATATTGCAACCCATTATAAAGACCTAAGAGCTTGGATCCTCGCAGTTATAGCAAAAAAAGGATGCGAGAGTCTTTGTGAGTTTGGTACCAGCAGGGCATGTAATGCTTCAGCCCACTCAAAGATTTTAAGCCTTTGAGAAAATGAGAGATAATAAATTAGTTACATGGAAGTATATTAGACAAGCAAGAACCAGAGGCAGAATTGTGCATTGAATGACTGCCTCTATTCTGTCTCATGGACCTTCTCCTGCTTCTTCTTCTGGGAATAACAAAAAACTGGTGTTGCTTTGTTGCTACTTTGCTTTTGTAATGTTTTGCAGAGCATCCTAGAGTGAGGAAAAAAGGAGGTGCCAAAAGGGGTTAGAAATATTTTCTTCACCCAAAACACTTTCCTTAGTTCTACTAACGTATTTAACAGAAAGTCCTCTGGGTTTACACATGCTGCTGATGTCAGCTGTCTTTCGACAAGAGCAGCCAGTGAAAACCTTTCTTTCAAATATTCTATGACCATTTCAGGATACTGTTAAAGGACCTTTGATGCAGCCACAAGGATCCAAGTGACCTTTTCTATCCTTCAAAATGCATAGCCAGTTGTCTCAGACACAGCTAAAAATTTCCTATATGTAAACAAAAATTAATTGGTATAACAGTTGACATTCAGACAACTGATTTGACCAAGTGTTCTAAGCGTATTCAAGGCCTTTCCTCCCATTTTTAAAAGGCAAATATTTATCTAGAAGCAGAGAGTTATCCAGAAGTAATAATGTCAATGTCACCACTATGAACACGCTCATTACACTTCTGCACCCTCAGCTGGCCTTGCAAGGAGCAAAGTTCATGGTCATCAACAAGGAATGTTCCAGAAAGTTGTCGTATTTAGCACAGAATAGCACACTCATCAATCATCTCTGTGAAGCAAATAAGATTTTGACAAATGGCATGTTTGTATTAAGTGCCTGAAACTATTGCTATTTTAGGAGGCCTTGCTCTATTGTCAAACCGGAAGAGCTAAAGTTCTTTCACTTCATCATGTAGTGAAACCACCTATTGAATCAGGGAACTGCAGTCTTGCTGAAAACCAGCCCAAATACTTGAGATTTGCCTCCCCTCCTTGTTCTGCTGTAGTGCTTCGCACACAATATCCTCCCTAGCAAGACAGTGAGTAGGGTCCCTCAGCCCACTTTAGTTCAACTGAAGGCACAGTCCTGTTCTTCAAAGGCTGTGCAGAGCGTGGATGAGACCTTTCCCCTCAAACCCACTTGCATGGCCACATCCCTTAATTGTCTGTCTTGCCAACATGCTTTCTTTTTTCCTCCCTCCTTTCTCTTTGTTATGCTAGGCAGACATCTTATTTTCCCAAACAGTCTTATATTGTTTTATTACAAAGTCTTTATTTTAGTCTGTGCTGGTGCAATGTCCTTGAGCAGCACTTGTGGATAGATATCTTGAGAGGCAGAAGAACTGAGGAGGAGGAGGATGATGGTGGTGAAGATTGTGTCTCCAGATAGTCTCAGTCTCTCAGCTGTCAGAGGCAGTGATATAAATGAAAGAGAGCCTGAGTGTTACAAACTAATACACAGTCACTGGACTTTGTCTTCTTAATATGCCTTCTCTTGTGAAATTAGGCAGTGCATTTTAGTCTTTTCTGTTTCCACCTTCAGAGATTGTTAGTGTGTCAAAACCAACACAGACTGAATGCTAGTAGTAAGTAAGGCATGTATCTGTTTCCTATGTTTTGTAATTCTGTTGTGTTATTTTGAAATTTGTTGTGAACACTGTTAAAATCTGAATAGTACTATTATTCAAATTTTATGGTTCTTTCATCAAGCTCCTATGACTGTACTCTGACTAAATATCATATTCTCTGTCCCAGACCTCCAGCAGTATCAGTGTGATGATCTTCAGCACTCCATGATCTAAGCAGCAAATGCTATCTTTGAGCTCCTTATCAGTTTTTCCTCTCTCTTACTCATCCTGCAAATTGAATCATAGGTTACCCTCAGCCCAGTACCACCCACAAGTCCCCACATCCCAACTGTCCGCTGGATCTTATTCCACAGCACCAGTCTTTTTCTCATGCCATATTTCACATTCACTCTGTAAGTTCATGGAATATTTGAAGATACGTACACTTAGGAAAATCCCAAGAATTCCTCTATTTTAGTTAGCATGGGAAATACATCAGTCCAAGTGAAATTACTCATATTTTCTTGTCTTGAGCTTCTTGCATTTTTTTGAGCAGCTGGAGGATATCCTTCCTCTTCCACACTGCTTCTTCTTTTTCTTTACTGTAGAGATCCAAATACCTGATTCCTTCTCTGCTTCTTCAGTCGCAAATAATTTGATTGCAGCATTTCACTGCTGGAAGAGCAGCCCTTCCCTATCCCTACCTTATGTCCATCTTTCAGGTCCCCACGTGTGTCCTTGCATTCACCTCTTTGGCCTTTCTGTTTTCAAAGGGCTGTGGCAGACCTTTTTTCTTTGGCTTTGTCACTGAAGAAATGCTAATGATGTAGACCCCAATGCGTCACAGAGGAGCTTTCCCCTAAACCTTAGCTGTCCTATTGTTTTGTCTGACCAAGGCTATTCACAAGATAATAACACTTAATGAGTCCCTCTCTCTCTCCTTCCCGCAGGCAGACTTGTAGACGCCACTCTTTGGCTTTTTTAGCGTTAAGAGGAGGAAGCTCACTACAAAGGCATGCCTACACTGCATGCAGAGCTGTGATTGCATCACATGCAGACACACTTGGGTTACCTATTCCGTCAGCTCCAGGACACTGCGTGCTCACCAGTGCCCTTACCCTGCGCTAAGCCGCAGCATCCCGCAACCCCATTTCCTTTTGCAGCTGGGTTCCCACAAGTATATTTCCGCACATGTATATCCATCAGACCTCTCGTTGAATTGTAAATATTTTGAAAGGCTGACAGGTACCCAAAACCCACCAACAATTCATAAAACTAATCTGGAAACCGTGTAGGAATTGAGGAAATTTCTATTCGGGCTCCTGTCAATCTAGGTTTACACAGAGTGTGGTAAGAGATACTATGTTACAGGAAAGAATTTTCTGAAAAAAGAGACTTTTAACAATTTTATACTAGTAGTATCATCCCAACAAAAGCACTAAAACAGCCTTAGCAGGCTTATGGCTATACTCTTTCGAGGACTTTTGATTTCAAAGTAGTACAAGCAGGTGTGCATTTACTAAACAGCAAAAGGGGATGCTCCTGTCACACACAGGCACCCCTGGGCATCCTCTGTACTTACAGCCTTGAGTAAATGCGCTCTCCTGTCACAATTAACACTTGAAAAATGTGCTGAGTGATCTGTTTTCAGTAAGATTTGTCTGAGTCTTCTGTGTTACACCATCTTCTTTGCACCGTGGGCATAAATGTTCTGGCAAAGAGGCAAGAGTGTCCTGGCTAGATGCTTGAATCTCCTCTCTCAGGAAAACCCTCATTTTTAGCTCATGTCGTGGGTTTCTCACTTCAGCTGCTGAATGATGAGCAGCTGCCTTCCCCTGTTTTTGCTTTCCACTGCTTCTACACCTGGACAAGATTCCCGAAGGAGCACTTCCTTCCTGGTTGTAGAGACAAAAGGGCTTTTCCAAACAGCTGTTCCCCCTGCATGAGTCTTCCCCATCCTGAAAACTTGCTCTGCAGGGGTGGGGGGAATACACTACAGCATGTCACTCTGCTTACTGTGTTTCCTAATGGACTTTCAACTATGCAGATGTTTTAAAAATCCCTTTGCTTTCTATGTGAGCCATCACTGTTCCATTTCTTATTGCACCTATTTTGTCTGAAGCAGTATTTGTGGATTAGTAAAGTCCATAATTTGAAAATTATATGTATAAAGAATAAGGGAACATGAAAGCAGTGGTGTTTTCTGGCAACTGTGAGAATGTTCTGCAGCTGCAAGTTGCAGTTTGGGAAAATTTGTCCCGAATTTTGAAGGCTGAATGTTAAGTTATCCAAATCTTGCTTCTGCAGCCTGTATCCAACTGCACTGAGTGCCAGTTGGTTATTTCTTTCATATCAACCAAATATAGCTTATATATATTTTCTTACTTATCGGACATGCATGGCAATTTTAACAAAGACTTTTTTTAAGTATCCGAGATTGTTTCAGTTCAAGGTCTTGACTGGTAAAGTATCCAAAGTAAAAGCTGTAATGTGTTTACTGTTGATACTGTTCATAATATTAATATCAAGCTGCTCAAGTTGCTATCTTGCTGAACACCAGCTCTTCTGTTGCATTTTATGATCCCAAATTTCGTTACTAATAAGCTATGACTCCTTAATGTATTTAGCACATTAGCTGCAATCTTGGCAAACACCAATCCGTCTGTGCTTTGAGCAGGGTGCAAAATAGGCTGACAATGCACAGAGGGTACCTAAAGCAACTTGCTTTGCAATGAACTCAGATGAACGAATGTGACTCAGTGCCTGTTGTTGCCTTTAAAAATAATTGTCCAAAACAGCTGACTCAAGCAGCCCATAAAATTCTGCCCATACAAAGAGCTCACTATGCCATTAGATGACTTGTTTTGGCTGGTTTGTGCTAAGCATTGTCATACTATTCCTGCCCATAGGACACCATCCACTCCCCCACTGAAAGCATGAGACCTTTTGCAGTTGGCTTCAGTGGTGTGTGGAGCCTGTGATTATCCCCCTATAGATATTAGTCCCTAAGAACAGTCCTCCTCCCACCACTGTTTTCATTAGTTGCTGGGCACCTCCCACTGCATTTTCAGGGATAGAGTTCCCAACTCTCCACTCACTGGACTACGAGTATCTGGACAATAACTTTATGGATGTGTGGGTTGAAAGTTGTGAGGGATGCTTAAGAGGAGTGCCAAGGCACACTATCACATGAAAGTGAAACATTCTTGACTGCATAGCTCTTCAGCCACATTCAGCTTGGACTATCTCTCCTCCTACTAAAGAAAAAGTAATAATCACAATTTAGGCAACATCTTCTGAGATAATCTAATATTTGGAAGAAAGAAGGATAAAATCAGGGAACAAGCTTGATGCTGAAATGAGACTACTGCTCATGCCAAGCAATTGTGAGCTCTGTGCTGCTGTATGTCAGGTCAGACCCATGAAAAGGACACAGATGTGATTCTTCATGGGATATGTGTCACAGCCTCAGGGCGAGGTGGCTCACACAGCTGGCTCCATGTTCATGTGAACCTGCCTCTTCCATGCTGAACAGATAGGAAAACTCATGAACCAGAGGAGAGTTAGCAAGCAGAGCAACAGATATCAGAGAATAAATTGTTGGATGAAAGAGAAACAAAAAAGGATGGATGTTCTGGTAGCCATTTGGGAAAAAAAATAAAAGACATTAAAACATATGGAAATTATTTGTGGAGATATATGTTATCTCAGCATAATTTCAGTCGCCAACTGCTGGTCTAGTTTACCCACTGTAACCTCTTCTGCCCTCCTCATTTTCTCTTACGCTAGTTTCTCTCTTCAGTTCACATAAATAAGCTTTTATTGATAACAGGTTTTCTTTAAAATTAAATTATTAACCATACTTTTCAATTCACTCACCTGTTATATCACCATCTCCTTTTTGTGTCTAGGACTTACAAGTTTTAAACCTTTATCCCTCTCCAAAATTTTCAGCTGTTATCTTCAGGCTCTGTCCTCAGTGCTTCCTGACTTTTCCATAACTTGCTTATTATTCTTTTAAATAAAACTGTCCTTTCCAATAAGCCTTATATCAACTTTTCCAAAATTTGTTTATATTTCTCCCATTTAAAATGTGTCCAGAGATTGTGTAAAGATGAGCAGAAATTTTGCCTGAAAGGAGAATTTAGGAAAATGACTAAAAAGTATACATCATATTAATTAAGATTGAGGAGCTGCTAAATACAATTTTTCTTTTCAAAATTTCCTTTAAAATTAATTTTAATTCTGTAATGATAATACATTATTACAGTACAAAAATATTAATGTTTGAAACTGCCTTATTTCCAAGAAATAGGATGTATTGAATGTTTCAAAAGGTGGTGTATTTTCTTCAGAATTTCTCTTCATTAATGGTACAAAATTTGAAAAGGGTTGCTTTCGATTACAAGGAACAAAAACTTTGAAATCATTGTACAAACTACAGAAGTCCTTCCTCTGTACAGCTTAAAAACAAAATGCAATTTATGGTACATGTAAAAAAAGCTTTCAAAAGTCCAGGAGAAAAGAATTATACAGAAATGTTGGAGACAATTATGTTTCATAACCCTTGGCTGGAATATTACAAGAATAATCTGATTTTCTTACAGGTACAAGCAGGTTAAGTGTGCAATCCAATAGTTTTGTGAAGAATTCCTGCCAAATTCCAATAGCAAATATAGAAAAATCTCATTATTTTAATTTTTTTTCCAACAAAGAAATCATATTCTATATCTTTCTTCTCGGTATACCAAGTCTGTGTATTCTTGAAAATTCTTTACCAGGGTGTACTAACATCAAAGGATAATACGAAATTATATATAACATCTGCCTTAAAAAACATGTCGGTATTGCATTTTAAATACAGAAATATAACTTGATTCTACTGTGGGTGTTACTAAAATCTTCTACATAAGGATGAAATTGTACCTTATTTTAAGTTGTATTCCCCACCCATTTCTGAAACCACTGAAAATAGGCTTGTGTGAATTCTTTAACAAACCAATTTTTTCCTAAGTAAACCTAGAGTTACAGAATCAGGTCATATTTCAGTAAAAGAAAAGTATTTTGACATTACTCATGGGCCACATTTTTAAGGCAAACAGAGAGGGTATTATCTCTTCCATGAAACATTTGAGTAGCCGCTTCTAAAAGTTTTCAGCTTTGAAGTCTGAGGAATTTCCAGCCATGAAGAGCAAATACATTGTCCTCCTGCTCCTTCTGTCATCTATAACTGTGCACTAGTGAGAATAAAATCTTCTCACAGAAACTGTTGAATACTTGAAATTGAACTTTCTAAAATAATTGCATGGATTTCCATGAGATAGTGCAAGAAATAAAGAATCAGAATTTACCAAATACAGACTAACTCCTGCTAAGGTTTCCAGAAATGGTTTAAGTTAGATTTTTTTCTACTAAAATTCTCTTTATCAGGTGTGCCAGGGAGTTCACTTCCCCCAGATATGCTTTTATCTGATTCAATGTCAATATTGTAAACTACTATATTTAGCCCAGGCAAAAGCATATATTCCTGCTTAAAAAAACCCCACACAAAACACAAAACATAAAAAGCCCCCCACCAAAATCACCAAAAGCAACTCATGAATTTGAAACAAGTGGTTGCACATTCTTTGAGGTTGATGTACTGACAGAAGAGAAAAAAAATCTAAATCCGCAGCAACAATAAATTAAACAGATGAGAAAGTCACATATTACTCTAATTACTGGAAAAGAATCATGAAAGACAGGAGCATCAGATGTAAGGCTGAGGCTTTCCTTTACCCCTGCAAAAAGTGATACCAGATAAAAGGTGGGATAGTGCAGGCACTTTTGAACAAACTGTATCCAGATGTGCACATGGGCCTGATCCAAGCTGCCCTAGACTGACAGGAAGACACTCAGTGATTTCAGTGCTGCTCAGAGCTGGCTTTCAGAAGATCGGTTTCTCAGCCAAGTGCCACATCATCAGGTCATTCCTGCACAGCTGCTCTTCCAACAGACTGTCCCGAGTCTCTGATGTGGTGCTTCTGCTGGTTCGTGTCACAGCACTCCTGGGAAGCGACAGAAAAGGAGATGGAATACAAGAATAAAATAGTTATTTAGATGAAGCTTCCATAGAGACAAAGAATGAGAGAGAAAGAACGCAACTGGGAGAGATCAGACAGAGGGTTTTGCCAGGTTCTGTGATATCAGGCATTTATGGAGGCTAAAACAGTAACAGCCAAATTTCTCAACCTTGAAAGAGCCCACTAAGGGCTCTGAAGGGGAGTGAGAGGAAGGGCAATCTGTCTACTTTGCCTGCTTGGTGTATGTGCACATCCTGAATATCAGCTGTGCAGAAACCTCTAAAACCAAATCACTTCAGTAGTGCTGCAGAATCAACATAGGCATCTCTTGTACTACCCAGGAAGGGACCATGAGCTGACTTTCCAAGTATTTCTAATAGAGCTGCATACCTTCACTGATCTGGAGAAAAAATATCCGTGCCAACAAATGGAACACATGGGTTTCTGCTCAGGCTTTCAGCTTCTGTTGAAATCTAAATATGAAGCTAGTATTAATAGAGTTGAACTCTGAAACACAGTATATAGTTTTTCACTATAGTTCCATGCTTTTATATTCTTGCACTCACTCTGACACTTCTACACTAATGTCTCATTTTCTGATTTTCCAGCATAGATAATTATGCAGGCATTTTACTTAAGGCAAGACATCTTTATTTTCAGTGGCAGAAGATCAATATGAACTGCCCAGTAGAGGGTGCTACTTGATTTTAGGAATAACCTATCAATAAACTTTAAGAATAATCATATTTCCAAGAGATTATGCAAATCAGGGGGGGCATCAACTCCTTCTGACAGCAGCACCAAAAGAACTGAAAGGTGGTACACTTTTTCCTGACATGCTTGTTTCAGGTGGTAGTACAAAGTGCTGAGGAGTGATCTAAGTTTGTAGAAAAACTTTGGTTTCATGCTCTGACATCAGTCTAAGTGACACTAGATACTACTGGTCAGAAATAAGCATTGTGTACACAACCCATGCTCTTGGTTCACTGTGGTGGATTTCTCATTTTATATTCTCTTTCTACTAAAGTTGGCAGGAGGTTTTTACTCCTGGACAGACTTTTTTAGCTCTTTTTCTTTTACCAGACCAAACCACTCTGCTTGAAATTTCAGAAGTTTGTTATTCTGGCAAAGCATAAATTTAATGGAAAATTTGAGGTAAATTCAACAAGATGTTTGGGAGACAGGAGGGTTCAAAAAAGGAAATGGTTTCACCTCTTGAAAGGTTTCCTAACTTTTTTTGGCTCATAGAAATTACAAAATATCTTGGCTGAGAAACTTGAAGTTTTGTTTTAATCTTTGTAGATGGTGATTCCTCTTTCCTTTGGTTTCTTTTGGGATGCTTCAGGGGGCAATTATTTAATCATTAAAAAACTTTATGCAAAAGTTTAGGGTTCCTAAATCTACATGTCAGCTTGTATAGGGCTTATGAGAGCTACAGTAGGGAAACGCAGCTTTCCCAGACTGCACAGACTGCTTCACAGATAATTCTTGTGACCAGGGCAGAGCAAACTTCCTTTCAGAATAGGTTTCAGTAGGATTGAGTTCCCCTACAAGATCTGAAGGGTCCCACCCAGAGTACCATTAGGTCTTCTGAGACCTGCTGGAGGCAAAGGCCATTCCCATAAAGGCGTTTTGCTTCCTTTTTTTCTCTACATCTGCCTAGAGCTCACCTCCTTGCCTCTGCACGTACACCTCTTGGCAGAATTTGAGGGAGAAGATATTCTCCACCACAAATCTAAAACTGGTTCTGTAAGCTCTGCCACTCCCGGTGTATGGGCCAGGGGCAGGCCTGTATGTAAAGACTTACCTCAGTGACATTGAGGAAAAAATGCACTTTTGTGTTCTCACCGAGTGCTAAAATGTCCAGTACTGGCCCAGAAGAGCACGTCTTTAGGTGTAGTCAACTGTTTTTCAGCAGTTAGCAAAACTTTCCATAATGAGGATTGAAGGAGATTTGAACATTCGCAGTCTGTGATTTGTTACTCCTATTGGCCCAAAGTCTAAGGACTGAAGCAATTTACTGGCATCATTTTTCATGGAATACTACTAAGTAAAAGATGAGGTTCCCAAATTTATGAACAGAATATGGTCAGAATTAACACCAATGTGGTGAAGATTCTGTTCCATTTTTTGTGATATTTGTGTTGCTCCCAGCTTCTTGGATTTATCATTAATTATATAATTGTCAATCCAAAAAATACAGACATAAGGATGTAGGATCAAAAAACGTAAGTCAGAAAGAATCTGTGGAAGTTTGGGAAACTTGAAACCAAGCTGTCAGAAAGGAATGAGGGAGGTATGCAAAAAACTATAAAAGAACTAATATTACACCTGCGGGCAGAATTATCCTCCAAAGTACAGAATATTTTCTGAAAGTCATTTAGTGTTATTGAAATGTTGACTAGAAAGAACAATGGGTAAAGCTAGTCCTGAAACAGCCACTGCATTATGTGTGAAATGTCCTCCTGTCAGCAAACCCTCTTTTTCCCCATTCTATATTTTTTCCTATCTCCCCATCCCAAACTACCCCAAATTTTACTGTAGATTCTGTTTTAGGGAAAATAAATTTTTAAGAAACAAAAGTATGTTTGCAGGTACTGGTCCCACATTTTATGTCAATAAGAGACCTAGTAGTGCCACAGAAGTAAAAAATGGATACCTTAAAGATGGTATACTGAGTTTGTATTGCTTAAATTAATGGTGTCCTGGTGAGTTCAAAGAGATATGGACTTGGGTGGAAGCAATGACAGAGAAGTGACAGCTATCTCAAAAGCATGGAAGAAGTGAAAAAAATAATTAATATCTAAAAACTATAGAGAAAAAGGCTTCCATAAAGGTTGTTTCTGGAGGGCAAAGGGAAAACAAGAGCAAAATTATTTTCAATGAAAATCCTCATTACATTTAACAAAATGAATATGATTTATAAGAATGCAGCCGGATTATGAAGACTTTTTAACCTTCACTTTGCTAACCTTGTCTACAAAATGAAAGTCTGCACTGGGTGATTTCAACTCATCTCTTTCTTCCCTTCCACCAAGCAAAAGGATTGAGAAAGCACTGATGAACAGAAGACCAGAAATGGAAAGCAGAACAGAAAAGATCTGTTCTAAGACACCTCAGGGGCAATCCTGAATGTTGTCCCTCTTTAAATGCTTTCTAAGAAAGACATTTTTCATCCTGCAAATAATTACAAGGACCAGTCATCCATCACCTAAAGGAAATTTCTTCATTAAAATCCATTTGTCTTGTAATTTCTCTGTTCGCAAATATGTGTTGGCTTTTTTTTTCATGAAACAAGTCCATTACCTTTCACATACTTGAAAGAGAAACTCCAAGGAGTGCTTCAGGTTCATTATTTGGCTCAGTTATTTGCCAGATGTTAAGTGAGGCTGTGTTTTGGCTAGCCTGTATGCTCTAATGTAATATTAAACCAACTAAAACATTAAATGGGGTCCAAGTGCAGACCTGCAGTTAAGAGAAGCATTTACTGAAAAAGGAAAATTCCTGAAATTTAATCTTCACTCTTGAGATAATCTAAATTATTCAGGCTAACAACATAAATTAAAATCAATATAGTGTTAAAAATATGACAAAAATTCATGGGTTTTCAATCCAAATAATCTTCACCAACACTCACCCTATTTTACCTTCAGGATAACAGTGCAATATCTAGAAGGGCTAGCTGTAAAGGACTCTGATCTCTGCTTCCAATTCTTCCCCTGAGGATTGCAGGCTATCTACCTGCAGACCTGCTTTTCATGCGTCCCATTTTATAATCATATCGAGAAATTTATTCCACCAGACATCCTTAAATGGCAACAATGTTGTTTCTGGCGGGCAGTTCACAAGAGTATCTGGATTATTAACTTGTCCAAAGGCGAAATGGTAGGTTAGCTACTGGTACGGTGACAGTGTGATTGAAAACTGCACAAAATGAAAAGTATTTGGTAAATGAATAATTTTTTTCTCTATATGCCAGAAGATGATTTTTGAGGGCTAACATTTATCATTGTAACCCCAAAGTCTGCTTGCAAGATTAATTGTTCTATTCTATTTTTATCATTGCTATACTTAGGAAAATGTAATTAACATGCTTTTTTAACTTTATTTATTCATCTGGTACATAGAATAGACATCACAAAACACTATTCTGAGCAAAAAAAAGGCATGAAATATGTATTAAAACATTATAAAACCCATGAAAAAGCTAAATGAAATAACCTAATTGCTGGTGTCACCTGCTGGCAGACATCTCTGGCATAAAGTCTGCTCTTTCTGGATGATGTGCTTTCAGTATCATCCCACAGCTAACATTAAATCAGTAAGATAATTTTGTGGAAAAATATTCTTTTTGTTTTACTATTTACAACACTGGGTCCCTGTAGTTTCAAAAAAGGTCTGTTTTGATCTGGCATTTTTTTGGAAGGCTCTTCTTGACTTGAATGAGTCTCATATCAGGCCTCAGTTCTATACCAGATAAAACTCTCCCAGCAGGATTTTGCTGCCATCCATCATAGGTCAATTAGGAGGAACCAGGAGGTTATCAGAATCTTGAGGTGCACAAGTAATTGTGAAAATTACTTCTGGCTTGTTTATAGGAAGGATACAAAATTATCCATTTAACTGTTTGGAATCACTCAAACTCTCTCAACTATGCCTCAAATATTTATTGTTTAGCTTCTTGGAGTTGCTCTGGGATTATATACATTCTCCACTCATCATTCATGACCTGTCACTCACTTGTGAGTACCACAGCCATATTCTAGTATAAATTTGAAATCACATCACAGCAAGACAACATTAATTTCCACCTTCCTCTTCATAGGTGTTGACAATAATAAATAGGCAAATGAATAGGAGGGTAACTAGGTGTTCATCTGTATACGTGCATAAATAGTTATGAAAGAAACACGAAAGATGTGTGAATGGCCTAGAAAATAAGAAAGTATGTAAAGAAATACTTTTTGGTGTATATGAAAAAACAGGTACAACTTATATGGGCTTAATTCCACCTGCCTGTATTTGTCCTCAACCATATGTTTAAGAATGATTGTACCGACTGTCAGGACTTAATGAGAGGAACAAAAGAGTATAAACTAATATCTATTTGAAACAATATTGAATCTCTTCTTAGGGCAAAGTAACAGGAATGTAATGATGTTGAGACAGGCATTTTGTTTAAAAGGCGATTTCAGCTGCTTGAAATTCAGGAAAGAGAAAGCTTAGACCTGTCTGGGTTTGCAGGATTTTGCCTGAGTATCTCCACAGATAATGAGTGAAGCAAAGCCTTGTGAATTTGTGGTTGAAACAGACGTTCATAGCAGAAATAAAATACACAGAAGTTAATACTTACATTTCAAAGCAGCCATAAAAAAACCTTAGTAATTATCACAAACATGAATATCCTAATATACCTCTAACTGTAATCATATCAGGTAATTTGATACAGACTTTTTCAATTTGGCAGCAAACTGTTTGCTTGGACATTAAGCAAGAGTAGTTAGAAATTATTCGAGGTGTAAGCAAACATGGTTCACAATTTAATCCTACATTTGCTGTGGTTATCTCTTATTTGTCTTCCGTAGGAAAATGCTGATTGCTCTGTCATTATTAGTTGTCCTCCTGCTATCTTCTCGCCCCTTCCCTCCAGTTACTTCCACCTCAGTGGTACCAAGTTAGGGGAAACAAACAATCCTTAACTTCCTCGAAGCAGGAATGCGAGAAGCCTTTCAAAACATATGGTCTAAATAGGAAATTATTATCTTGATATAAAACTTATTCAGCAAAGAAGGCTTTGATTTCCATTTGTGCTTTTCCTTGACTTAAATGTAAAGACATATACAGAAGACATTAAAAGACTTTCCATATATCCCCAAGGCCACAGAGATACAAGAGTTTGCTGTCTAGACTCCTCATTACTTTTCCTCTCGTGCTTTCCAATGAAGTGTAATGCCAGCAATGGGCTGGGAGAAAATCACACCCCTGAATTTTGCCGGGGTACTCTCCCTTGCCTCTCAAGAGAGATTCATCCCTGCCAGATCTCCCTCCCTGTTTGAATCTGTACTCTTGGGATTCCAGCTTTCAAGTCACACACACAAAAAAAACACCTACCCCCCCC